>SNQJ01S0163056.1:2420-21378 GCA_010110895.2 Picea sitchensis | reverse complement strand
ACAACTTGGCAGAGTCACACAACTTGCATCACCTCATCAAGACACTCATACATAGATTCGTCACACCAAGACTCTTTGTCGCTATCGTCTTTACAAACTTCTATGGTGCACCTTAGACGTTCCCCCACCCACAAAATTTCCATCTCTTCTCTACTGCAAGGCTTCACACAGACCTGCGGCTCTATCTCCTAGCTTGCCAGCTTACACTTGCGACAACACTTCCCCTATACTCAGCCGAAAAAAAGGCCCCCCCAACTTTGCTCACAAAATGACCTCAACATAGCACAACCCCTTCCATGTAGAGTGACTTGGATCCTTGAGGGAGCTTTCCCCTCTTCAACTAATTCTGCCTCAGAATCACAGAGGTGATCTTGCTCTCCTTATTCTTCAAATATTATTTCCTTGGTTGTGTTCCCTTGTTATCTAATAGTGACTTCAATGGTCACCATCATGAACCGTCGGGTTGTTTTGGGGTGTTGTGCCCCTTTGTGAACCCATGTGTCCACATGAATCATCATACCCTTTCATGGACTTGGTCGCTTGAACGAATCGTCACACCCCTCCGCAGACTCAATTGCCCAAATGAATCATCACACTTGTCAATCGTCATGCCCCTTGGGAACAATGCACCCCAACCTTAGTGAGCTCCTCATGTCGACGTACCCCAATCTCTTGGTCACTTCATACTTGGGCAATCCCTTTGGTGCGTTCACATTCCCAAGGTGCCCATCTTCCCAACTAGTACATATCTTGAGTGTTGGAGAAACCCCACGTTCTGTCTCTGTGAGGACTTGGAAAATGATTTTCACACCTAGCGAGCCAAAGACTTTACATCCTCCCCCACCTCAAATCATTTCCATCCTCGGAAATATCCACAAAATATGTGATCTCCACCTGGACTTGTGCTTGTATCACAACTAAGTCTACTAGAAAACCAAAATTCTGTTAAAGTGGAAACCACAAGTTTTCCTGTGAAGTGGAAACCGCAAGTTAACACAAGCCAAATTGTACTACACCCAACTCCACACAATATGCTAGATAAGTCAATATGGTCACATCATCCAACTCCAAGGATGAAACTCACCCAACTTTGCTACAATGTTGCTTCAACCTTCTTGTTGTTCAGTTCTGCTGCAATAGACTGCTTGATCCGAAAAATTCTTAGATACTTATTAATGTTAAATACACAACAACATCTACTTGATCTTCAAAATAAAAATGATCGTTTTGATTGTTTACAAATTACATGTGAAATACTTATCTATCCAAATACACTTTATTGATAAACAACTTGCAAAATAACCGAGCATAAATAGAAAAACAATATTAAAATCACATACATGAGTTTGATCATAGATTTCATCCAATTTGAGCTACGTCTCTGGGTCCGCTTCTAATAGAGACCTCTTTATTAATGTTCAAATGCTTGAGTTTTACAATGACCATTTTATGCGTTGTTCAAACTCAAAAACATAATACACCATTGAATTTCTTGTGAAAAATCTTAAAAAATGAGTACAAAGTTCTTAAAATTCCATGTCAGAACCCCGTGGCAGACTAAACCATTACACAAACTTAAATACAAAAACATCTACTTGATTGGAACCCCGTGCAGACTAAACCATTACACAAACTTAAATACAAAGGGTGCCACTAATGGTTAAGGAAAAATGCGATCGTATAATGGTTAAGTCATTGGTTTGGTTAGAGGGAGACCCGGATTCAATCCTCTGAGATCCAACAAATTTTGATAAACATTACCCATTAATAACCAATGGGAGGCTGCCATGTGGTAGTGTCTCATTGGTCGATCTCTGTCACGTGTCAATAAACAATTGGTCCACCTGTATGTATGGAATGCCAAAACATCTGCCCAATCAATATACGACAATGCCATGTAGCACCTTAGGGTGTGGCCACGTCATTGTCGTACAATTGTACAGGTGTGCCATGTGTCACCCTTGCAGTGGTGATACATGTTACCTTGACCCCTTTGACTTTGACTTGGTTGACTTGAAATTTGACCGGCCATAACTTTTTCAAATGAACTCTGTTTGAGGTGATTTTTGTGCCATTGGAAAGATATCACTGAGCTCTACGCATTGATGACATTTTAGAGAGAATTTGGGATGACTGAATTTTGATAATTTATGAATCCTTCTAAACCTCTATGAGCGTTCCATATTCTCCTAGACATCTGTGAACATTCCTAGATCATTCCTCCCCATTGGAAGTGTTTTAGACCACCAATTTTTTTTATAATTCAGTAACTAAGTGAGGGTAAATCTCCCTCACCTTTACGATCTCCATCCATTTTTCTTTACTTGGTTTTACACCTTTAAGACCAACTCGAAGATATTCCATATCACCTCGTTGTGGGGTCCTAATTCTTTTGTCAAGAATAACATCTTCCTGTAGCTCGTCCAAATAATCTAGAGTAAAATAATCAACTGCTGGAACTTAAATACTTTCATCTTCATCCATAATCATAGGAGGCTCATAAAGATTCAAATTCTCAACATTTACCACTGAATACATTCGCATGTAAGATGACAGATTTAAGAGAAATACATTAGTACCAATCTTCTCCAAGATCTTGAAATGACCATATTAGATTGGCCTTAGATTTTTACCTTCACCCTTCATTCTACCATTTCTGATATATAACCATACTTGATCACCGACTTCAAACTAATGATCAATCCAATATTTGTCTTGCCTCGCCTTGTATTTAGCTTGTATTTTTTCCAACTGTTCATACACTGCTTGATGTACCTACTGGATATTTTGAATGAACCTTTGAGATTTGTCTGTATCATCTTGTCCATGTTCTTTACTTGCTTCTCCGAAAGAAAATTCCAAAGGAGATTTAAGGAAATACCCCAAACATACTTCAAAACGAGTTTTCTGAGTAGAAGAATGAATGGCATGATTATAGGCATGTTGTACATAAGGAAACAACTCATCCCACAACTTAGGATGCTTGCTATAGTATCCTCGGAGTAGACGTACCACTATTATGTTTACCACCTATGTATGTCCATCTGTCTGTGGATGAAAAGTTGTGCTCTTCTTTAACTTAGTGTCCATGTGATCCCATAAAAGAGACCAAAACTTTCCCAGAAAGCAAGAGTCTCAACCTGATATAATAGATGTAGGCAACCCAAAATGAACCCAAACATTAGCAAATAATATCTGTGTTGCTTGTTTAGTGGTGACATGTTTCTTGCATGGAATTAGAATACACATCTTACTGAATCTATCCACGACGAAGTATAGATGATCATGACATGTCCTGGACATCAACAAACCCCCTATAAAATCCATGGAGATGCTTTCCCATGGCTGAGAAGGTACTGGAAGTGGCATATATAATCCCAACTTTATGTTGCTAGGCTTGCTTGTGGCACGCATAACACACCCTTTGATATACTTGGAAATTGTTTCCTTCATTCGAGGCCAATAACAATATCTCTACAATTGTGTTATTGTCTTACCAACCCAAAAATGTCCAGAAATGAGAGATGTATGTGCTTTTCTAATTACATTTACTCTTTCATCCCTGAGTATACAAATCTTTCCAAGATGATATAACAAATTATCATGCATATAATAATCTGATTGCTAACTGTCATGAGTTAATGCAGCATATGCATCTTTAAAATCATCATCCTTAGCATATTTTTCAGCGTAACTTTCATGTGCTAAAGGATTATACCTTTGTCTTTTTGATGCATTAACCATTGGTCTTGACAACATATCTACAACCTTATTATGAATACATTTCTTATACCTGATTACCAAAGGAAATTGTTGTAACAAACCCATCCACCTAAAAATTCCGTGACCATTGTAGCTTGGTCTGTGATTGCAAATACTATAATGGATGATGATCTGTATGAATTATTGTCTCATTTCCTATTAAGTAATACTTCCATTTCTTCACACTTTGCACCAATGCATACAATTCCTTATCATATGTTGGATAGTTAATCATAGCCTGAGTAAGAGTCTCAAAATGATAACATATATGTTTATCTCGTTGCATCAAGATCGCTCCCATGACATATCCGCTTGTATCGGTTTGAATCTCAAGTGTCTCTTGCAGATTTGGCAGAGCCAAAACTAGTGCGATGTTTATATTTTCCTTCAATGTTTAAAAGGCTTTCTTCTACTTGCCTCCCCATTGAAAGAATTGTTTTACAATTTTTAATGCATGCATAAGAGATGCTATGTAAGATAGATTAGCAGTGTATTTCCTCCAATATTGTACTACTCCTAATAAGCTCTCGACTTCTGTGATAGTAGTTGTCTTGGGCCATTTCACAATGACTTCTACTTTTGCAGGGTTTATCTTTAGTTGAACATTCCCCACAATGTAACCAAATATAGTAGAGATGTTTTGTCAAATTCACATTTAGACATTTTGATATACAACTTCTCCTTTTTCGAGAGTTCAAAAATTGTCTTGATATGCTTTATATGATATTCCCATCTTCAACTAAAAATCAATATATCATCTAAATAGAATATAATGGAATCATCTATGTAAGGCCTGAATACATCGTTCATTACCATCATAAATGTCGCAGGTGCATGGCATAAACCAAATGACATAACTAGCCATTCGAACAACCCCTTCTTTGTATTGAAAGTAGTTTTCCATATGTCATTTTCTGCAATTGTAATCTGATGGTGACCACTTTTCAAGTCCAATTTAGTGAAATAAACAACATTCTTTAATCGATCCAATAAGTCATCAATTTTGGGAAGAGGATAACGGTTCTTTGCTGTAATCTTGTTCAAGGTTCGGAAATCAATACACATCATCCACATGCCATATTTCTTTGGAACTAATAAAATAGGACACCCATATGGAGAGGAGGTTCGCTTGATTATTCCTTTTTCAAGCAACTCCTGAACTTGCTTCTTTATCTCTGCATTTTCGATCACTGATGACCTATACATCCCAATATAAAAAAGAGGAGCATCCTGCTGCAAATAAATTTTATGTTCAATCTCCCTCTTAGGAGGAAACCCTGCAGATTACTGAAATAACTCATCATAATTAGATATGATTTTCACCAACTCCTATTTATGATATGGATCACAACCTGATAAAGCATCTGTGATGTATTTTTCTTTTTGTTTCACTATCACGAGAACAAAATATTTACTTGTGCTCACGAGTCTCTTCATTTTCTCTATGCTCACTAAAGAAACATTAGTTTTGATACGATGAGCTATGAAAATATACTCAACCTCATTCTTGAAAATATGATATTTATTCTCTTCGTGATAGAATATGGACTTCTTGTCGAATAGATATGGACTTCCCAAGACAATGTGGCAAATGTCAAGATGAACAACATCTAATTCAACCTTGTCAAAGAACTTAGCTATAATTGCAAATTTGATCTTACACCGTTACGTCACTTCCAACTTAGCATCTTCACACACCTAACCTAATGGATATGGATTTTTGTGATGTTTCGTCTTCAAACCCAACTTCTTAACAATTGCTTCATATATTAAGTTAATTTGAGATCCACTATCAAATAAAGTATCCATATTTGTATGCTTGACTATAACTCTGACATGGAAAAACTCGCTTCTCTTCTTTTGATCAATATCAATTTTCAATTTGGCAGTTTGAACAAAATAATTAGAATTGATAGTTGATATATATTTCCTTCCTATTTCCATGATCTTAGATTCATCTCCTGAATATGATCCTAGATCTTGTCGAGTTGATGCAATAGTCTTCTGCTTCCCTTTATCCTTGAACTTTTTCGGTCCTAATTCTGGATGCACCTTACAACACTATGATACCTCTTGTCCCTTTTTTCTTACAGTGGGAACATGTAGGTATTTATTCAACTTTCTTTATTGTAGCTAACTTCTTAATCTTCCATTTTACTTTTGATTTCTTCTCAAACTTGTTTGGATTCTTATCTTCAATCGCCTACTTACCCTTACTAGCCTCCAAATGTGTAGGTTGTATTGACACCTTATCAATGTTAATAGGGTCAAACATTAAAATATTGTGATGAAGATACAATTGCATTCCACCAATATACTTTAGAAACGTTTCATGGGTTTACAATGAAATTCCTAAAGATAATACCTTCTTTTTGAATTCATGTTTATATGCTTGAATATTATGGCCTTTTCCCTTCCTCAGATGCTTTCATTCTATCAGTGTCGTTTGAGTATACACTAATGGATAAAACTCTTTTCTTATGGCCTTGGTAAATTTATCCCAAGAGGAAATTACTTTACCTTTTTGAACAAGATCAAACTGCATCTTACTCTCCCACCATATTAAGGATGTGCCACTTATTCGAAGAGAAGCTAATTGTCTTTTTGCAACATCATCCATGTTCTATTGAACCCTGCAATATACCTCTATTTTCTTGTTCTAGTTTTCCAATTTATAGACATTCAATTCTCCATCATAGATCGACAATTCAAGCTTGAAATCCAATTTTAATAAAGGTAAATTATGACCAAATTTCTTAGAGAGATTATTTTTATGAGAAGAATGTTTACTATCCTCAGAAGAAGATGATGATCAGGATGATGGTGAGGAGGGTTCTCAAGGACCACTTTCATTACCTCCTCCTTCCTCTTTGACTGGTTCAAATTTTTCTGATGTACCTTCCTCCTTGGCCTTCTCTCAACCTTCGTACATTTCTTCCACCATGGATTTCATTAAATTAAAAGCCTCAAAGAAATCATCTTTAGAGTTGTAAGGACCCAATTTTCTCGGCGATGTCATTTCTTTTTTATGAAAAAAACTTCTTAAACAAAAATCTGGATTGTAACTTGCAATTTTGTCTTCTCCTCGTTGTTAGGGACCTAACCTCCTTAACCCCTCATGTAGGTAGAATAATATATTTCTGTGTAATAAAGGACATTATTAATAAGGCCTAGCAATAAGTAAGAATAAGGAAAATGTAAGAAGACCTAATAGAAGCTTCTGCTTCTAGAAGGATCTTCCTCTAGATTATTCTTTGGGATAAACATATTTAATATAAATAAGAGTAGAGGGTATGAGAAGTTTGGTATTGGATATTATTGTAATAGATCTCTTCTCTGCTCTGTTGTAGGTTTCCCCCTCGAAGAGACAAGTGAACATTTATATCATTAATCAAGGCGCTCTTTCCGGTGTTATTCTGGTATTATTCTTATATTGTTATGGTTATATCATTGTTTTTCTACCATTTCTAACTAAAATATTTATATTCTGCATACTATTTTATATCTAGAATACTACAAGTGGTATAAGAGCACTTTCGTTGGCAGAAAATTGTGGGTTAATTTTTTTCAGGGTAGAGATGTATTCTGATGTCTTAAATCTACAAAGATTTTTTGTTATGTGCATAAACCCGCGGTCGGGGAGTCATACACGTAGGAAATATAAGTGATACTTAAAAGAACATTTGTTAGCCACCCTTGTAACCCCTATTGGTACCCCTTTGAGTCGTAGCACATCAGACAACACCTGTATACAGATCAACATAGATCTCTTGAATCCCTCAATAGATAAATCGATCGACCGCCTGACTACTATGGTTCCACCCAGGTCAACACTCAGGAAGATACTCTCTAGTACCTGGACAGATAGATAGTATGGCTAAGGGCACAATCTAGCCTCCTTAGTTGGTGCCCTGAGATATTGGGTTGAGTACTACCGTTGGACCCCACACATATATCAGAGAGCTATAGCACAGGGAAAACCCTTGTTTGTAGACACCCTGCATACCCTAACCCTTGGGATGGAAACAAAAACAGAACATACAAGATCTATTGTGGCGTAGCAGTGCCTCCTGCATTCAAGTTACAAAATTACTATAGATTTATTCCTGCTAATAATTTGGGTATTTCAACATTGCAATATTCTTCATATTGGAGTATAACTCCACAGGAGTTGAAAAAAAAATAAAAATGGATCCTATTGGCACCATTATTTGAACCCTATCCTATTGGATTCCTCTCTTCATCCTTATCGCAGTCATACCTATCATCTTTCAACATTTTTTTCTCGTGGACCCGACCCCCTTCCAACACCCTTACTTGGGCCTTACCCCATTAGATTACCCTCGTCACCCTAATCGTCGTGATACACTTCACCCATAACCCATTTTTTGTATGGTCCCACCCCTCCCTTTTCGTTTTCCCTCTTCATCATGGCCCACACCCGTAGCCAAGACTTGGAATCTCGCTTCAATTCCTTGTCCTCTAATTTCACAAAGACCCAACAGGAAGTGAGGCAACTCAATGCAAATTTTTCCACCATCAATAAAAACATGCATTCCTCCATAGATGCCAAAATGGAAACCATCAAACAAGACATAGATACCCAACTTGCATCCTTCACTACAATGATCTGTGCCAAGATAAATATCCCTACATATGTTCCCTCCTCTGACCCACCTTTGCACTCAAAAGTTAAAACTTCCTCTAATTCCCAGACTTTTCATCCCCATAACTTTCAGCATGACCTATGCCTTCCGCATGTGGATGTGAGAAAATTTGATGGCTTGGATCCCAATGGTTGCGTAACTCAAATGGAACATTATTTCTCTTTGTATGACATTACAGATGAGTTGGAAAAACTCTGGTATGGTGTTCTCCATCTAGATCAAGAATGTTGGTAATGGTGGCAATGTAGAAAAAATGCCCACCAAGGGTATGTGGCTGGACACTATTTGTGGTAGAGCTTTATGAACACTTTGACACTGACCAGGGGTGATTTTAAGAACCCCCCCTAAATTTAGATATATAATAAATGGGTGAATCCCCATGATACATAGGAAAAATTGAAGACTATTTTATCAATAATATAATATGTATATATAATTTTTTAGCGAATCTTTTAGTCAATTATATAATCTTGTAAAATCTTGGCGAATCTTTCACTGAATTATAAAATCTTGTAAAATCTTGGAGAATCTTTCATTGAATTATAAAACCTTATAAAGTCTTGGTGAATTTTTGATAAAGTATAAAACCATATATAATAATAGGAAAATGTATTCATTAAACTGTAATATACTCATTTTACATATTTGGAAAAATAAATACAATTTGTCCATTTTCTAGACAACGTTGCATGCATCAGGGGTTGTGATTGTCAAGGATCTCATTTTTATGATGCCTTATGACACTACAAGTAGACATACAGGGTAGGAAACTCCATGTCAACAAAAAATGGTATCATACTAGATAGTAGTGATGATGAATTTGAAGGACTATTGAAATCCTAGTAAAGTGCACCATTAAACACTAGTCAATTGTGTTGGATGCCAGTTATCAGATCCCTTTGACTGGGATCTTTTTCTTACATAAATCAAATCCAAAAATAACCTAAAGGGTGGTGCCCCTTCTACTACCGATTACAACATAAAGCATGCTTGAATATTTCTCCCTCTCTATTGTTTCATTATCTCCAAGTATCACCCTTGTTTTTGTGATAAAAACAATCAACTTCTCCTTGAAGGTTGTACCCTCCCATGAGTAAAAATGTGAAATAATAGCTCTAGGAGTGTGTACTGTTGCTACTAGGAATAGGCCTCAAGCAATGCTTATTTCATCACCAAAAACCTTGCAATAATCTCATAATAAATCACCCTATTCATGACATGCTTCTAGAACCTTGTTGCCAATAAACTCCCCACATGCTACATCCTTTTGTTGGTTGTTCAAGGCCAATTCAGTGACAAGCATAAGGTCAACATTGAGGATGATCATGATTCTGAACTGGATATCAACAAGGATATCTACAGGATCATCCCTTAAACCTACTAATAGAAATATCTGGTGAATCACATTTTATGCTAATATCACAATGTATTTCACAAAATGAAAGAACATTGACACCATCTTCCAGAGACAGTAGAAGTACTTTATCTAGATATCCCATATCCATCATTCTATAGATAACCATTAGCTTCTTTGCAATTAATTTTGAAAGATATACTACAAGCTTAATACTATGTTTATGCTTGTTTTCCTTTACTACTGTATCATGATATTTCTAAAGTAATGTTGAGGTATTATTTCTACATCTTGCAAAGTATCTAGATGAAACCCCTGTAGAATATTTCTTATCAATTCCATTCACAGACACAATATGAATATGCAACAATTTTTGTAGACTTATGGTGTTACCTATTGCAGTGCATGGAAATATGATAATTCCTTTTGGACTGATGGGATGGGTGACTTGATGTCTCCTGAACTAGTCAACACAAACATTCAAACGAGATCCACCCTTGTATGTTTTCTACACAAAATAATAGTATTGAAATATGCTTCCTTCTCTTGTAATTCTGGAACTCTGGAACATGCATGATGCATGAACAAGCAAAGCCATGGAGAGCATGTATATGGATAATGGAACAACATTCACATGTAAAAATCATTACCCCTTCATGTTGAATGAGTCTATACAGATTGCAGTAGTCATTATATGACAACCAAGCTTCAAAACCGCAAATAAATGTTTGTCCTTCCTTGGGATGATATCTACCAAATCTACTTATTACAAATTTTGGAGAATTCCTAAAATACCTAGAGGGATCTTCAGTGCTAATGGAATTAATCACATGATGTAAAATAATGTGAATGCATTCACTCCTTTTAACTAAGTTAATTAAACAATGAATACAATAATTAACCAGACATTGAGGACAACCATATACTAGTCTCATCATATTGCATGTGACCATCTTCGATTCTTCTTTGGTAAGTAGATCAGCCAGACAATTATCTTTGTCAGGTTTGTATTCTATGGAGAAATCAAACCCATGCAACCATGTGCTCCAATGCATGACACATTTTTGCCTTGTTTTAGCAGCCTTTTATTCTGCAAAATACTCTACATATGATTAAGATCAGTATGAACTATGAAATGGACAGGTTTAAGAAGTAACATGAACAATTTGATGTTGTTCTTTACGGCTAGGATTTATTTATATGATGACGGATATTTTAATTCAAGTTCTTTGAAACAACTGAAGGAGTACATGAAAGATTCTTCTCTATGAACATGTTTTTGTAGGACAACTGCCAAAATGACATTTGAGGCGTCTGTCTCAAGAATGAATGGAAGGTCCAACTTAGGAAGAGAAAGAGCCATGAGATTCTAGATTTTTTGTTGAATAGTCTGGATGGCTTTAGTCGCTTCGTAGGTCCATGGTTCTAGTTTGTACTTTAATCTCATATGGAGACAGAGTACGTATGAAACCTGATTTTTATATAAGAATCTAATGTATTTTAAAGTTTAAATGACCTAAGAACCTCTGGAGTTGAGTTTTGTCCAGGATTCTATTTGGAAACTCTGCCAATGCCTGAAGGACACGAGTTTGAAGTTCTACTTTGACTTCATAGATAAAAAGACCAAGAAATTCAATCTTGGTTTTCCTAATCTCCATTTTCTTCTCGGATAATGCAAGGTCGTGTCTAAAAACAACAGAGAATAACTCCTATAGATGTTTTTTATGCTGGTTAGTATCATAAGAACATACTAATATGTCAGTTATGTATGCTATTACAAAATCTAAAGGACTGAAAACATCCTCCATCTTCTAAAATTCTGATGGAGTATTCCTCAAACCGAAAGGCAGAATAAGACACTTGTACTGGCCATGAGGAACCCCAAACCCTGTTTTATACCTATCTATAGGTACTATTCCAATCTGCCAGAAACCACTCTTTAGATCAAACTTGTTGAATAAATGACAATTGAATATTTTGGTAAAGATTGTTTCTTTTGAGGGTAGTGGTTACCTGATAGGCATTGATGTTGCATTCAAGGGATTATAGTTGATCACCATCCTTGTTTTTCCATGTTTTTGTTCTGAGTCCTTGTCGACATAAACGTTGAGCAATCCCATGGACTTCTGCTACGCTCAATGAGTTTTCTCTGTAGGAGTTCTGCAATCTCCTGCTTGTAGTAGTCCATCTGAGTGGGAGCCATTTGATTTTAAAAATCCTTTTGAGGAGTTCCTGAATAATGTTCTCTATATGGTAGATCCACAAAGTATTGTTCTCTACTTCAGAAAGCATTTGGAAGCTCTGCAATACATTGCAATGCTATTTTGTCAATAACTGCTTATAAAACAGACTAGCCATTAAGATTTGCATGCTTACATATCTTCTTAATATTCATCAACTATCCAACTGATTGAGGGATCATTTCTGGATATGGATCCTATTGATCTAGATTAACCCTTTCATCATATCAATTTCACAGGAATATGAATAGATTCATTCCCTACATGCAATGTAACAGTGTCTTGAGCTATAATAAAAGGTAACCAATATTCCACAAAGTCATGCCCTAACAGAACATCACAACCCAAAATAATATGTAAGTAGTGTACAGTGATTTTCTATGCCATTAAGAATGATAGGAAGTCTCTCAGCTCGATGTTTGATATATTATCAACTCATGATTTATAGCCCTGAATCTGGTTTCATGTTGTTCCCATAAATATCGAGGGATAACATTATACCTAGTAGATGAGATCAATGATCCCGTGTCTATTTGTGCATCTAGCTAATATAACTTGTATCAATTTTTTTTTAAAGTGATAGTAATGAAAAGCCTATCTTTTAATCCAAGCATTCTTATGCATTAACAATGTCTTTCAATAGATTCGTTACTTATCTATTCTCGAGGGAAAAGCTAAAAAGCTTCATTTGGAACATGTGCCAAAGAAATGGCTTCTCTTTGCTACTTTGTCCTTTCTAGTCATTCTTCTTCTGAGCAGATACTGTAGGAGAGTTTTCTTGATCCTCTAGTAATGTTCTTATTTCCTCTTGGTCATGAGAAATAACTTATTTTAATTCAGCCATAAGCATCATCTTTTGTTGCATAGTTTCCTACAACTGAAATATATTTGTTTCCCTTTGTCTCCTATGCATCCTTGATTGAATAGTGTTGGGATGGTATTGTTGGTAATGAGTAGAGAGTGTATCCATTGGCTAAGGAAAACATGATTGAGGATTCTTCTTTCTATGTGTGGGAACTTTGGGGGCTTTGGAAACAGGTTTTGACAAAGTGGCTACATCAATCACCATGTTCCACAAGTGCAGATTAGAAATATGATCAATGAGTCAAGATATGGAAGAAGAATGAAACCTTTGATGGATAAAATGATAGCGAGAGACAATTTTTCAAGCCGAAGGGAATGAAGACTAGCTAACAGGGCTTCTTCTGGTGGTTTACTATGGAGCATTTTAACAGATAAAAAATTAATGTCAGGAAATTCATCACGAGAATGTGTGTCATTTTCAGAAAGAGAAGTTAAATAAGTACAAGATGAAGGAGAGTATATAGTAGATTCAGAAGAATAAAACAAAGGAAAACTGAATTCAGGATCAAAGTCTAAAGGAGAATGAGAAAGAAGATCTCATTCTGTTGGATCCAATGTTGCAAAAAAGATTGTTGCAAGCCTCTTTCCAAATTTAGTCTTGGTTTTTCGGGGACACTTGGATGCCCAATGTCCTTTTTGTTTACAAATAAAGCAACCGTGTTCTTTCCTTTTACTAGTTCGATTCCAGACATAGGATGTTCTTTTGCCTAGATACTCAATAGAGGGCGTCTATCTCTTGTATCTATACCTTAAAGGTTTATGTTTTTTGCAGGAGTAACTGGAATACCACTGTTTGTAGGGATGACCAAAAGTAGGTTTGAGGGAGCCTACTGCAGTGTTTACTTATAAACATTTAATGATGCTTGAGTGCTGTTGCATATTTCTTTTGAACACATTGCCTTTGAATTGTTCTAACAATAATATCATCCAATGATGCTAATGATTGACTGTCTACTTGCAACTTATGATCAAGCATGTATTCTTTGACAAGATTAGGAATATGAACTGTCATAGAAGACAAATAATGGTGAAGATATGCAATGTTAGAGGAGTCAACTGCCTTGTAGAGAAGCTTATGCATTTCACACTTAAATTTATCCAAAAGGGATAAATTATAAATTATTTGAGACATAAATAAACTGGCATAATGTTCAATGTCTATTGGGGCTTGGCCAAAGAAATCATGGCTTATGACTTCAACCAATGCAACAATAGTATCAGAAGATTGAGTTACTTTAGTTGTTTTCTCTTGTGGTAATCCATACCACCATTTTTTTATCATACATGCAAAACCCCATATTAATCAGAAAGTAAGCTCTTGCCAGGTGACTTTGTCTTTGAGAATAGATTTATGTATGTTAGCCCAACCTTCCCATGAGTCAATTACATCATAAATTTGCCGAGGTGTGAGGAAATCTATGTTAGTGTTATGGCCAGAGCTAGAAATATTTGTACCGGAATATAAGTACCAAAAAATGTATTAGCCAATCCAGGAATGTTTTTACACTTTCACCTCTGAGCTTCCTTAAGCTCAAACCATATATGGAATGTCTGAGTATTTGACTATCCATTCTGGTGGTTCATCTTCTTTGATGTCAACCTCTCTTATAATTTTATGCCATATTTCTTCTTCATAAATATAATCAGGTTCTCTATGATGTGTTACAATTTTGGTATCATATTGTATCATGCTAACAGTATGATTATCTTTCCATTCTTTGAAATCTGCTACAAATTTATGATACCTTTCTATTATATTTTGAGCTTTTGACAGGGTGACTTGGGCATAAACTAGATGAATTGCATTCCTTCTGTCTAAACCTCTTAAAAATTTAGAGGTGATAGCAGGATGACTGGAGATACTTTCAAATGATTGGTCATCCTTTGGAAAAAAGGGTCATCTCTTGCAGCCGATGCAACATTTTACCCATTTGGAATTTGAAAATACAAAACAAAGGAAAGACAGTCAACACAAAAACAAATACTGTCAACACAAAATCCATTTGGTCGTAGATCAATAGATTGAAATTGCCAAGAAAGATAAAGGAAAAGGAAAGGATAATAATATTTCTACATAGGAAAGAGGAGAATAGTTTGTTGAAGCTACAGGACATCACATTTGTCTAAGGATGTTCTCCCATAATGATATTTATTTCAATGAACATCACAGTTGTCTTAGGATGTTCTCCCATAAATTATTTTAGTTTCTTTTGTCACATGCTAAATGTCCAAATGTAAAGCATTTTCTACCTCTATATATTCAAAATCAATTTTACATGTGAATCATCATTTTAGTCTATGATAATGATAAATGATACCACTAGCCCAATGCCAAAGTGTATATCGCACATAATAATGATAGCAATGAAATCACATTCACAAAATTGAATGTCAAACTAATAGCTGTAAGGTCGTTATCAGCTAAGTTCACATGTGAAAAGCTTCAGGGGTTTGAGCCTTTTGCTGGAAGTAATTAGAAACAATGACATGGACAATTGCAAAATTTCATTCCAAATTTTATAAAAAAAATTCTTGATTTATAATTATTTGCCTGTGAGAAGTGGCCCTCTAAACTTTTATTTACGAAGTCAAAAGCTTCCAAAGTCTCCAGTGAAAGGGTCAATATTTATGAATTCGGTATTCATTAGTTCAAATATGAACAACTCGATGCTACTTGCATTGATTTTGTGCTCCATTGAAGATGGCAAGCATTGTAGGAGCTATACTACAAAACAAAATTGCCTTTCTCCCACCCTTGGAGCATATTATGCTCTCTCAAATAATGTTACATATTTTAGGAAATAAATCAATATTCAAGGTAAGGTTTGGCATTTAACACATAAATTTCAAATAAACAGGAAAGAAAAACACATGATGCTACTAAATTGTTCAGTGAATCTAACAATAAACACAAAACAAAGTGATAATGCTCATTTCCATAACATTGATAGAACAATTAGAATTGATGATTTTGTCATTGAGTTATACAATCCTTTATAGAATAACTTTCTAGATTTATAAGGAAAACAAATATACATGCTTGAGATCCTCTGCATAGCGCTTTTCTTCAGGAAGTAGGCCCAAATAATCTAGACCATTACTTGTAGTCAAGTCAATGACCTAAATTTCCAAGAAACATAAGTGAACTTATATTTAAGAACACAAAACACTGAAGATTATAATATAGGAGAAAACATATCCTCTTCCCAAAATAGGCTGATTAGATGAATAACCTACTGAATCAAAGTATTTATTCTTCAATAAGACCTGCAATATAGTTTGCAACACTTCAATGATGGTCCCTTGTAATAAGTCTTCCAGCACAAGGCCACTTTGATTCAAAATCCTAATCAATAAATAAGAGATCATCCCCAGGACAGAGGACCTATACAAATGCCAAGTTTATAATAGATATCAACCTACACAGAGTGGCCCTCACTTTGTAATCATTTTAGTGTGTTTCTAGGGTTGGGCTCAACACTCATTTATTATATACCTAACCAGTTAAGACCCAACTTGTCATTATGTGAGCTCATAACTCCTCTTGGAAAGGACACCATACCTCTTGGGTTGAGTATAAATACAGACTCAAGACTTGTTTGTAACATCAATATGAGCTATTGCTCTCTTATACAAGTGACTTATTCTTTTATCCTATGGGCATCACCAAGTTTTTGTGAACCAGGGTTTCTGATCATCTTCTTTACAACTGATCCAAATATTATGGCTAAAGGAATTGCCGTAAGGATTGTGGATCTAGGGTTTTTGGAATTTTCTCTTCGTTTAGGGTTTCCTAAGAATGATCACTTCAAGCATTTGATTCGAAGAATTTGTTGGCATGGAATTTTTCAGTTCACCCTTTCTTGGAACTTGTTTGTCAAGGTTGGCTTCAAGATTGGAAAGTCCACAACAAAATTCCAATTATGAATGCAAGTGCCTGCTTGTGATATGACCCAATGCCTATGAGCATCTACTCCTCAATTCAATTATATTAACCATTTGGCATTTGTGTGCATGTAATATAATCCTCAAACCCTAATGACATAATACATTAATTATGTGATAATGTGCACAACAAATGATTCTCTGGCACCAACAACCAAAATTGTTTGGGATCCTTGTGCATATAGAGAAAACCCCAACAATAATAGCAGTCTAGATCAGAAACCACCAGAATGAAACTTCTTCATCTAGGCCTGTTAATGAAGGAAGTTGATTAATGAATAATCTAAGTAATTCCTCATTTTTGTGTTATGACAAGCTCGTTGTTCATTTTGGTTCTTAGCATATTGCCCTTGTTTTCAAAGAGACCTTGCCCATTCAAATTGCTAAGAAAGATAAAGGAAAAGACAAGGCTAAGCAGATTTCTATAGAGGAAAGAGAAGAACAATTTGTTGAACCTGTAAAACATCACAGTTGAAGCTAGAAGAGGCAGACAGACTTGAAGCATTGTGAAGATCAACCTTTGAACTCTGGCGTTGTTATTTATATCCTTAAAGCTCACTATTTGGGGTAAATATGTGTATATGAATAAACCAAAACTGTAGGGGATTTCTCATCACTAAATAAGATTATTTGGATCCAATAATAATCACAAGACACTAACATAGAATACCACTTCAAGATTAAAGAATTCTAATGGTTTTGATTGGAGTCATTGTAGGTCCATAGTGTTACTAATAGTAGAGCTTTGGTTAAAATTTTATTGTGAAATTTTTCTACTCACTTTTTGACTTAAAAACCAAACCATTATCACCCCCTTTCGATGATTTAGTACAGGAGATCAATTACAATGCAACCATCATAATCATCTACATTGTCATGTATATGCATGCTATTATAAAGTTGTCTAGATTGTGCTCTCAATTGCTCATCAACTTCAAAATATTCACTCTACTTTACTATGAGATTAATCATGACCAATACTATTACTTCTTAAATAAAATAAAGAAAACAAAAATATGAAATTGAATGCATCAAGCTAGGAAGTCAAAAAACGACATCAGTGCAAACCTAATTTCAATCAATACAAAAGGAGTGAAATAACACATCCACTACAACAAAATATAATGTGGCAATTGTCTATGGAAAACAATAGTTATAGTACACCATTTTTTCACATCGAAGTGAATTCCTGCCTAATGTTAAGTGGATTGGTGTGGTTGAAATCATAGTCTGTAAACACAACCTAATCAAGAAACAATAACATTTATCCTCAGGAATCATCAATCCTAATTTGATGTGGGTGCATGCAAACCTAATTTGGATAAATCCAATAAGGACCAAAATAACACCATCGACTACAACAAGATATATATGGCAACTTTATACAGTAAATGGCAGTTGGTACATGGTTTCATGATTCATCACAATGAAGTGGGTTTCAATCAAATTTTTGGTGGATTGTTGAGGCAGAAGCCATAGCATGTAACTAATCAAGAAAACAATAGTAGATCATCCTCAAGAATCATTGCACTACACTAACAATATAGAAATGGTTATGCACTTGGAACTTGTCAAGGTTGGCTTCAAGATTGGAAAGTCCACAACAAAATTCCAATTGTGAATGCAAGTGCATGCTTGTGATATGACCCAATGCCTATGAGCATCTACTCATGAATTCATTTATATTAACCATTTGCATGCATGTAATATAATCCTCAAACCCCAATGACATAATACATTAATTATGTGATAATCTCCACAACAAATGATTCTCTGGCACCAACAACCAAAATTGTTTGGGAGCCTTGTGCATATAGCACAGACCCTAACAACAATAGCAGTCTAGATCAGAAACCACCAGAATGAAACTTCTTCATCTAGGCCTGCTAATGAAGGAACTTGATTAATGAATCATCTAAATAATGCCTCATTTTTTTGTTATGACAGGATCGCTGTTCATTTTGGTTCTTATCATATTGAACAATAATTTTGACATGTTAGCATATGATATCACAGTGACAATATGTTCTATTTTGATGTCATTGATGGGAAGTGTTTTGATTAATTTTCCAAAGGTGAAAGTTGATGATTGAAGCATAGGGAAGATGCTTGATTGAAGATATGGA
>SNQJ01S0163055.1:5839-21378 GCA_010110895.2 Picea sitchensis | reverse complement strand
GGGGCATTGTAATAAATGACTTGAGCATGAAATATTGTAAAAGACTATTGGCCACCTAAGACCTGGGTACGAGCATGTACTCTAGAGTGTTTTTTTTCATTTGTTAATTATTTTTTGCCTGTCTTAGTGGGCGATTAATAATTTCTAAGTTTTTTCACTCAGAGACTGACTCCAAAGCTGGAGTATGTGCTGGTGGTTAGGCCTTGGCATGGTATAACCAATGTCTAGTGTCTCAATGTATATGAGTTCATGCTAGGTCATGTCTATTGAGTCATATGAAAGTTGTGGCTAGGTTTGATAGGGTTTTTTTTAATGTTTTAGTGAAATAATAAATTCCCGCAAAACGGAAATTTTTAATTGTAAGTCAATAAATTGTAAAAAATATGGCATCAATCATTGTCAGATGCCATATCTATGCTCGTTTTCCAAGCCAGAGTACCATTTAAACCCCTATTCCCCTTCTGTCAAGACAAAAAAGTGATTTTTATCACTAAAAAACGAATTTATCTCGAAAAATACGGAAAAGGGGTCTGTTATCCCCGATTTCTAAGGATAACTAGGAGATCATGTCTCGAGGCCCACAGGTCCTAGACATGGAGTACCGAGAGTAGGATTGACCTAAGCATGGCCCTAGAGGGCCCATCCTTCTCTTCTTTCATTAGATTTGTCTTGTCAGCAGCAGCAGCATCCATCACCATTGGCCTGGTCTTGTATCGGAGAAGGCTCTTGCTCCATGAGGTAATTGGTCCAAGTATCATGGTATGTGTCACCTTTGATCATTATAACCTTTAGATATATGCATCTTACTCCTTTTATTTCTAACAACTGCTTGGATCTTACATTGACTCACTTGACCATTGTTGAGGGGATTGACAGGGTGTCCTAGCAAGCCTGTACCCATAGGTTTTGGTTTGCCATCGGGGGGATTTCTGAAGAGCCATCATCCGCTCCCATCATATCATCACTTTTTCATCTTATCTCCCACTCATCTGTCCCATTCCCCTAGTCCGGGCATTGGGATGATTTGTTTGTAGGGTTGCACCTTATCTCGTGGGAAGAAGGGGCTAAAGGCCCAGAAGGTAAAAGCAGTTGGTAAAAGATAAAAGCCATAAAAATGAAACCTCGAGATGCCTCGCCTAGGGATCCCCGAGAAGGCAATAAAAAGCCTCTCGGCAAGAAACAAGAGGGACCCGAAGAAAAATAACAAAAAACAAGACCTAGCCAAGAGGATAGGGGGTCTCATCATGAGCCAGCCTTATCATGTTCATGGGTACCTAACAGCATGACATTGCCACCATCTGGTTACCACGCCAGGGCAGTGACCTTTGGTTGCATGGCCAAGGGAAAGGGGGTCTCATCACAAGCCAGCCTTATCATCTCTGTGAAAGTGCTTGTGGGTAACAGAAAAGCTATCATCCGCTCCCACCATAATATCACTCTGTTTTCATCTTATCTCCCGCCTATCTGTCCCATTCCCTAGTCCGAGCATTAGGGATGATCTATTTGTGGGTTGCACTCCACCTGTGGGAAGAAGCGCTAAAGGCCTGTAAAGATAAAAGGAAGGTAAAAGATAAAAGCCATAAAATGAAACCTAGAGATGTCTCGCCTAGGGATCCCCGAAAAGGTTAAAAGCCTCAGCAAGAAACAAGAGGGATCCTAAGAAAATAACAAAACAAGACCTAGCTAAGAGGATAGGGGTCTCATCACGAGCCAGCCTTATTATGTTCATGGGTACCTAACAGCATGACACATTGCCACTATCTGGTTACCAGGCCAAGGCAGTGACCTTTGGTTGCATGGCCAAGGGAGGGGGTCTCATCACAAGCCAGCCTTATCATCTCAGGAAAGTGCTTGTGAGTAACACTGTCAGCTATGGTCACCAATAATTGCAGTCCCACATCCCCTGATATCCAGGGATAACTAGGAGATCATGTCTCGAGGCCCACATGGTCCCAGACATGTGGAGTACCGAGAGCAGGAGCGACCTGGCATGGTCCTGAGGACCCATCTTCTTCTCTCAGCCATTCTGTCCTGACATCCATACTCAGCCCATCACCGGCCTGGCTTGCATCAGAGAGGGCTCTTTGCTCCATGAGGTAATTGGTCTGAGGTATCATGGTATAGTCATATTTGGATCATTATAACCCCATAAGGCATTTCTTAGACTTTTCATTTCAGATAACTGTTTGGATCTTTACACTAACCTACTTGACCACTGTTGGGGTGGGATTGATTGGGTAGCTTAGCAAGTTGGTATTCATGGGTTTTGGTTTGCCACCAAAGGGGGTTTTGAAGAACCATCGTCCGCTCCCCCATTATCACTTTTCATCTTAAAACCCACTCATCTATCCCATTCCCCTTAGTCTAGCCATTAGGATGACCATCCGGGTACATCTTGTCTCTAGGGGAAGAAGGCTAAAGGCCCAGGGGTAAAAAGCAGCTAGTAAAAGATAAAAAGCCATAGGGAAAATTAAAACCTAGAGATGTTCTGCCCAGGGGATCCCCGAGAAGGGCAACAAAAAGCCTCTCATAAGAAAACTGAGGGACCCCTAAGAAAATGAATAAATAAGTGCAAGACCTAACTAAGAGGATGGGAGGTCCTACCACGAGCCGACCCATTATGTTCATAGGGTATTTAGCGGTATGACATTGCCACCATCTGTCACCAAACCAGGGCAGTGGGACCTTGGGTTGCATGGCCAAAGCTAGGGCCCCACCACGAGCCAGCCCTCTCATTTCTGCGAAGATACCAGTGGGTAATCAGTTGTCAGCTCCCACACCTAGCCAAGGCAGTGTCCTGTCAAGGCTTTGTGGCAAAATACAAATAAAGAAAAAGAAAGGCAATAAGGGCTTGAAAAATAAATCCATGACGGGTACAGTCATTCTACAAAGGCACCCACAGACACAATTCAGCCCTAGGTTTGATCTCATGACTAGACATCCTTAAAACTAATTTCAATGTCACTATACATGGTTTGAATAACCCTTTGCGGAACTTCCATCTCCTGGGGGTATTAGCCCAATAGGTTGCTCTTTGGTTGCTTTGGCTTTGTATAGGTATTCGTGTATGGTCTTTGAGCTCTTAGAAGATTTGTTAGGGATGTTATGCATATATTTGATAATCTTTTAATGATGAAATGTGATTTACATTTTCGCCATGATGTTTTCGACTGATGAGCCCCTGGAGGGCGTAGCCTTGATGTGCAGGACCATGCCCATGACAGGTACCAGAGGATCGGCAGGGGGAGATGATTAGTTCGACCTCCATAATTGAAGAGCCCATTAGATGGACGTTGGGATGGTTGAGGCAGGACAGTTCCTGTGGGACGAGCCCGTGCACAGAGAAGAGGAAGGATGCCTTCATCAAGACGTTCTGGCAGAGACCATGGCCTATGGGGATCAGCCCCACGGATGGGACGCTATTAACTTGGTTGATCAGAACGCCACCAGGGCAGGATGGACGACTTCTAGGGCACGTGGCAGCCATGTTGGGCTTGTTTGGCACGCGTGACATGTTGTCGAGCCCCTGGAGGGGCAACGCTTTGCTCATTAGGTGGTTATTGTTCCCTAAAGGGCCAACGTCTCCTTTTAGGGGCTTGACGCTTTGATTTTTCCGCCATTATTGGCATTTAGCATGTAAAAGTGACAAATAACTCGATAATGAACTCATAGTCTTGTCGGCTATTTTGCTTGACCTATTTTGTAAATTGAAGGTCAAAGCATTGTATAAACAGGATGTTTTTACCCTCCTTTGATCATAACACAACTTGCTCTCATTTGAGAGTGACATTTCTAGTCTTTGTTCTTGGTTTGTTCTTGTCTCTTTGGAAGTGTGGCGTAACCTCTTGGAGGAGTTATTTTTGGCAAAGTGGTGCTATACAATTGAAGCTTTACAACTAGGGTGTGGATTGGTGTTTCTTCATGATCTTGTAAGTGTCTCTTCATCAAAGCTTCTTGATTGGAATAGTTGTTGTCTAACATTTGCATTCATTGTTATCTTGATTTTACTTGATCCTGAAACCTAGGGAGCCTACACACAAGTAGGTTGAGGCTTCATGTCCCCACAGTTGTGGCTTCTATAGCCATTGGATTCTAGAGGGTTTAGCCTAGCCATAGCTACACTAACCCTCTTTATCTTGGCTAGTTCCCAGTATAAGCTGAAGAGCAGCATTCAGCTCCACTTGGCTTACACCTAGTTTTACTTTATTTTAGAGAAGTCTCTATATTGGAGCAACACTTTTCAGTCATAGATTCATGTTTTGAGCTAGCCGCTTTGCCAAGAAAGTCTTAAGGAAAGTGATTGAAGCTCTAGGCCCAGCTTTAGCTACACCTAGGTTGGGTCTTCTCTAGGGTTTTAGGGTTTGTGGCCTTGCTTTTAGCAACACCATTAAAACCCTAGGTCTCTTTGTCCTAGGGTTTTGAACTCTTCCTAAACCATTAGTCATAATTCATTTGACTCCATTAACCCAAAAATTAGTCTAGAGTTGATTGTTTGAGCTTGTTGGTGTGCCTTAAAACCTTTCAAACTACTTCAAAACTTGCAAACCTACTAACCTAGCCTATCCTTAGCTAGTTTTATAGGGACTACCCCTAGGAGGATAACGTTGGCATTAAAAGAACTTTTGCTTGGATAGAAAAGGTGCCAGTCTGCCTCCTCTTCATAATGTGGAGTTAGGATTTCATTGTACCTTTGTCGGTTGAATTTGTCAAAACATCAACCCTTGGCTAGCTAACCTACAGAACACCAAAACTTCTATATATAGGGCTGACGCCATACCTTTATTCTTTGCTTATACCCTCTAACGCTAGACATTGGTAGCTCTATTGATTGACATTAAGTTAATAATTGTATCTCTAAGCTTATTTAACAAAACGCTTTGTTTTGTCATTATTTTGGTCTATTGATTAAAGTTTCCACACACCCATTGCGTAAAACAATATAGGTGACGCAGCTGAACATTATATAAGGGAGCTATTTTGACATATTTATTGCATTATTGGACTAAGGATACAAGGATTAATATTGAAAATTGAATGCTGATTTGTCTTCATGCTTCTATTGGAGAAGTGATATAAGTCTCTTCTTTGTTTAGCTATCATCATTGACTCCACAATAATAGCATTAATCCATTTGCTCTTATATTTATGAAAAGATAGTCTTGAATGCTTATGGAATACTAAACTCCACTGCAAGCACTTTCTAGTCTCTTTTGTTTTGTCTCGCAAACAGTGCATCATCAGTGGATCTTTCCTTGACTATTCTTTCTCTTTGGCAAAAGATTGGAAGGGGTTTTCCTTGACTTGGCCTTCATCCTTGGGGCCTTCCTTGGACTGCATTGTTTAGTGACGTCTCCCTTGGACTTGCCTCCTAAATAGAAAGAGCTCCCATCGAGGTGACAAGCAAGTGGGGAAGCCTCCCCTGCCACGCCTCTTGCTCTCAAGCCCCCACTCAAGCCCTTTGGACCTCTCCTCCAAACTGTATGTATAACATGTCCTCCCGCTAGTCGTTGAAATAAAAAAAGGAAAAAGCAAAATAAAGAAAAAAGAAAGAATAAAGGCAAGAAATGGCTTGAGGTACTCCCATCCATGACGGGTACAGCCTTTCTACAAAGGCACTCATCAGGAATATCATGCATCCCTGTTTTCACTCTCTACTGTATAATCGACATTCCTTATCCACATCACCTTGCTCTACATGGCTTGGATGAAACCACTTGGAAACTTTCCTTTCCTTAATGGATACAGTTCAATAGGTGTCTTGTCTTTTCTTTTTATTGTAGGTTTTTTGTAATATCTTGAGCTATTGGATGATATATGAGGGTTTTTATGAATATGTCCTGATGATATTAATGATGAGACTGGATTAATATCTCTAATGATCCCTGTGGATCTAATGAGAGCCCATGGAGGGCTAAGTTTTTTGATGTGCAAGACCATAACCGACGGACAAGTACCATATTGGACAAGTACACATAGGGAGACATATTAGTTCGAACCTCCATGGGCTGAAGAGCCCATCGATGGTTGTTGGGACCCCATCACATGCAGACAGGATGTTATTTTGATTGAGCTTTTGCACCGAGAAGAAGAAGGACGCTCCATCAGGGACACTTTGGCTGAACCTCCAAATTTAGGTTGACTCCACTGGGTGGAACATTTCTGATTGGCCCCGTGATGTCACCTAGGGAGCCATCGACGCCACCTGAGCGCAGGACAGCTTGGATTGTGGGTACCGGCACGGTGGCATGATTAGGGAGGCCCTGTGCAAGAGGGGGCCAACGCTTTGTCATTTCCAGGTTGCATTTGCCCCAAAAGGGGCCAACGCTCCCTCAAAGAGGGTTTTTCTGGACATCTGCTCATGCCTCAGCTAGGGTTTCAATTTAACATTTGAATGTAAACAAGATACTTATTTTATAGGCCCTTTATTCCGGCTTTTATATTTCTTTAATGACCTAAATTTCAATTAAAGCAATGTGATACAACATATATTGAGGAGTTTTCCCCTCATTTTGAGAATACAACACACAACTCACTCTCTTGGTGAGATCTGATCTTGCCTTGTTGGGGTGCTCTCTATCTTTAAGTGAGGCACACTTGTTGAAGGAAAAATTTTCTTGGCATTTTGGCATTCTCTTGAAGGAAGGTTCAACTAGGGCTCTGGTAATGCTATTTCTCTCATGATATGTAAGTGTTTTTCTACAAAACTTCTTAATTGAATATAGGCTTATATTCTTGCATTTTTTATAAACTTTGTTGATTTAAAATCCTTAGGTGACAAGCAC
Organism: Picea sitchensis; assembly: GCA_010110895.2. Taxonomy (NCBI): domain Eukaryota; kingdom Viridiplantae; phylum Streptophyta; class Pinopsida; order Pinales; family Pinaceae; genus Picea; species Picea sitchensis. The sequence continues at coordinate 14,596 of SNQJ01S0163055.1, read as the reverse complement.
ACAAGTAGGTCCTTGTTTCATAGTCCCCTAAAGAGAAATATCTGTACCATTGAAGAAGGAAGGGAAGAGCCTAGCCATTGCTACACTCCTCGTGACAGCTTCTTTTCCACTTGTGTTGTCAGTTTCTCTGAAGTCATGAAGGAGGAGACGTCCCCAGCCTAGGTTATCTACACACCTAGGGTCATCCTCGCTCTAGGGTTTGGTGATAGGGCCTGCCTTTGCAACACTCTCCCACCACCTCTTTGTCTTGACTTGTCTTTTATGCTAGCCTTTTTGCTAAGTTTGACCTAAGGAAGGAGGAAAGAGCATGAGCCCTTGCTTACAACACTAGAGTGAGCCTCTTTCCCTAGGGTTTTGATTCTGGGCCCCTAAAAAGACTTCAGAACCCTCCTTCCCCTTAGTCCTTAGTCTTGTTCCTTCAACCTTTGTGTCCTCTTAAATTGACTCCATCTACCCTTAGTAATCGATCTCTGTGTCCCCTTAACAATGAAGTGATAGTGCTCAAACAACTCTTAAAACTTTTATAATTTGAAACCCTAACTAACTAACTAACCCTAATAAGGCCGACGTCATACTTGGTTATTCCATCTTGACGCAACACTTTCTATTGATAAGCAATTAGATGATGGTTAAGAGCATTTATTGAGTAAGGGATTGATTAGATACATTGTTGGCTACATCATCTCAATATTTATTGATGAATTGATATTTTCCCACTGCTATATTGATAAACGTTGATCTCATTGATATCTATTGTTATAATTGCCAATCTATTTGACATCAAATAGTTATATGAAGTACTAACCCATTGAATTATAGTCTACATATATTGTTTTGCTATTGTCTTGTTTCGGGCAGGTGTTCTCATTTGGGGCTACACTTCATTATTGGTTGATTAGCCGAACTATCTGATCTTGGTGGTAACCTGTGAGGAGGGACTTTTACTTTGATCTTTATATCTTTGCCTCTTCAAAAACCCAGGTTACCGGGGACGTCCCCCCTAGGCTAACCTCCTTGAATAGAAAGAACCTCCCCATTGTGATGACATTGGGTGGGGTAGGTTCCTGTTACGCCAGTTTGGCATCTACCTTCAAGCCATTTGACCTAGCTACAAACTGTGCGATAACAAACCCATCTTTGGATGATGTATCTTGCATGGACATGACATGGATATGATTCTTGGTCCTTTGGAGGACATTGAGTGGCTATTTGCACACTTGAGGGGTGACGTCCCACCTACTATTGAGATCGTCCCACATCTTTTGGAGGATGTTGGGTTTTTTTGATAACATAACACCCTTGTAGAGAGGACGTGGCATCTTTGGAAAAGACGTTCCACCTTTTGGATGATGATTTGGCACCTTTTGAGATGTGATATGTCACTTGGAGGGTGAAACAATGCACCCTTTGGAGGGGACGTTTCACCTTGGAGCCCTTACACACCACTTTTGAGTGAGCCATCCACTCTTGGCGATCATACATGTCACACATGTGACCTTTATAATGCATCAATGGAGGACGACTTAGCATTTTGAGCACTTTACTTCATCTTGGGAGCATTGTTGGGGGTCTTGTTGACCTATCCACTCTTGCATCATGGATTGTTTATGTATTATGGCCTTATCTCTCGGGTTTGTAAAAAGATAAACGCATTATTATATTTTCTTGAGGTTTTGCTAGGAAAATATTGTTATTTTAATGAGAAGGATGCTAGATCTCTCATATAAATAAGAGAAGCACTTCCCAGTTGAATGATTGCTATAACTTGTGAAGAACAATTACTTGTCTACTTTTCTTCTTCTCTATTTGTTATGAATGGATAACTAGAGTGACTTCTTGAAGAGATGTTTTGTGGATTGCATTTCAACTTTCATGGATGTTGTTGGCTAGTGTTTTATGGATGAAACGATTTCTTGAGTAAGTGGTCTCACTTAATCTTGTTGGATTTTGTTTATGGATGATTTTAAGTGTAGTTGTACTTCTCAGTAGTGGTGGTGCACTCTCTTGGTTTCTTTCTTGAACAAGTCCCTTCTTCAAAACCCTTGGAAGATTACTAGTGGACTATCTTCCCTTGAACCACCTTGAAGTTTGTAAGGCACTAGGTGGATCTTCTAGGGTTTGTAGAGGACAACCCTAGATATCACCCTAGATCTACATACATCCTCTCAAGGGAGTCCTTAGTTGACCCCATATGCCCTAAAAAAATAGTAGGCACTAGTCTTCTCCCATCTAGTCAATCTAAAATTCAATTTTTATCTTTCTATTAGGGTAAATCTAGGTTTTGTTTAGCTTACGTTTAATTTTCAGCCATCAAAAACCCTAAACGTTTAATTTTCAGCCATCAAAAACCCTAAACGTCTAGGCTTTTCTTGCATATTTTTTACCTAAAATATTTAGGGTTTTCTTTCATGTTTTTGACCCAAAATTATCTCTCTTGGAAAATCATCATAGCTTGTTTATATTACAACGATTTTAAGGCTAGACATCTTGGTTTTATTGACTGTTATATGCTCTTAAATTTTCAAAATTAATAAGTTACCTAAACCCTAGTTTTATCCATTGTTTTAGCCCTAAGTTTTACTTGTTTGTAATCTGTTTAAGGGGCTGAATTGTTCAGCTGTTATAACTTGTCTTATGCTGCTACTTACGTATCTTTTATACAAGTTTTATAACAGCCATACGTAATTTTCAGATTTGTCTTGTTTGGGGATTGTTTTGCATTGAATAATAACTTGATAAACCCCCCTAACTTGACCTTAAAGCATATTGAACCCAAATCTGGAATTTACCTTGAATAACCACCTAATCCATAACTTGCTTAATATATCTAATTGGTGGTAAACTGGGTAGCTATATAGGAGACCTTAGACTTGATTGTGTCTTGCCTTAGGAATCCTTGAAGCTACTAAGGAAGCCTCCCTTGTGTTGGATATGTGTTAAAGTTTGTAGCTCAGACAAGTATTTCCACAAGTGTGTCTTATTGTGGAAATTGTCATTAAAATATATCCTATGCTTTTTCAGAGTTCACTTAATTAATTAATTAATTAAGTGACTTAAGTTAAGTCACTTAATGATTTAATTAAAGGAGAGCCATTGATCTCACAGTTAGATCTTGACCGTTGAGATTAGGTAAATAGCTCAAGCCAATGTTATAAAAAGACGAAGAGGTTAAAGGACAAAGACATACAGACAGATCATTCATTCACAAGTCACGTGAGTGAGTGTGGGAGCTCAAAGTTCTGATCTTCATCTTGGTGAGAAGAGTTCAGCAGTAAGAAACCAGCAAGGGGGCAGCAATCATCTTCAGTTAAGGTTGTACAGCAGCAACCAGCAAAGGGACCGCACGTGTGAGCTGAAAAGAGGAAGAAAAGGGCCGCACGTGTGAGCCATACAGCCTGTTATCCACCAGTTGCACAAGCTGGATTTCTGAAGAACCGCCAGAGAATGAGCAAGAAATGCTCATATATGCAGATTCCAGTGATTCAGCAGGGCCTTAAAAGGGCCCCCTTTTTTCCACATTTCCACTATTGTAATAAATGTCCTAAGTATGAGATATTGTAAAAGGCTATTGGCCACCCTTGATCTGAGAGTGGGCACATACTCCGGAGTGTTTTTTTTACTTGTTAATTATTTTCTCTGCTTGCTTTAGTGAGCTTCTGCTTGCCTTAGTGAGAGATTAAATAATTTCTAAGTTTTTTTCACTCAGAAAAAAGACTTGCTCCAAAGCCAAAATATGTGTTGACAAGCAGGTATTGGCATAGAAAATCCAATGTCTAGTGTCAGAATGTATATAAACTCATACTAGAACATAGTGTCTGAGTCATTTGGAAATTGCGGCTAAGTCTGATAGGTTTTTTTTAAGTTTTTAGTGAATTAATTAAATTCCCACAAAATTGGAATTAATTAATTCTGAGTCAATAAATGTAAAAAATATGACATCAAATGTTGTCAGATGCCATATTTACAATCGTTTTCTAGTCCGAAGTATGATGTAAACCCATATTTCCTATCTTTCGAGACTAAAAAGTGATTATTATCACTAAAAAAGTCAATTTTACTCGAAAAATACGGAAAAGGGGTAATTAATTGAGTTTCCTAAATTTTAGGGAAACTGGGGAACGTGTTTTAGACATGTCTTTGCGTGTTTTTAGTTAACTAAAGGCTAAAACTGAGTTAACTAATGAGAGGGTTGACCTATCTAGATGATTTGGAGTTAGGGAGGAGTCTCCAACTCAACTCCATTTCTAAGTGGCATTACCTAAACCCTAGCACGCCTCCCTCATGGCCCACACCTCCACTTAACTCACACCTCACTCCCACACTCTCTCAATTCACTCACCCCTCACGCCTACTCTCCCTAAATCACTCTCCATCACCTCCACTCCACCTACCATCACTCGCCCTTCACCACACACATCTCCCCCTCATCCAAAGTGCTCCACCTCTCATCTAAAGTGCGCCATCCCTCCTCTCACGCATCACTCTTCCACTACTCACGCTTCCCCTACGCCAAAACCCTAACACTAGCGCATGCATTTGCCTAGGGATCTCCACCTCCATTTCTATTTAAGAGAGGTTCGACCTCCTCATTTAGTTAGTTCGGTCTTGGGTGAAGAATCATTGTAATACTTTCTAAGCATCGAATAAAAGACTTTGGAGCATCATTGTGTTGTATTGTGCAAATGTGTGGAGGATCTACTCCCATTATGGTTCTTAAAGTATGGTAAAATCTCTTGCTAGCATTGTTTATTTATCTTTTGGAATGAGGTATTAGTAAAACTAGGTTGTATTGCTAATCCTTGTTTTGCTATAAGATAATCTTTGAATGCATGTCATTATTGCTTTAATTACATGTTTCTCTATGGTTACATATTGGATATTTTAACATTTCGCTTGCAAGGTTTTTGTCAAGTTTACAGGTTTTCTATCTTGGAGGAATAGAGGGTTCTTGCTTGAACCCCAAACGTCTGCAAGTGCAGAAAAAGGAAGGATTCCCCTCTTCAACACAACATTCTGACTCCATTGCCCAAATTCTTGGTTTTGAATTTCTCTTCCCCTTTACTTTCTCAAAATTTATAAGAAAAATCTGCTTGTCCTTTGATTTCCTGTTGCATGCAAGGTTTTGATTTGTCTTTAAAAGTTGAAATCTGTTTTATATCAGTTGCATGCAGCCTTTAAAACTAGATCTGAGTTTTGTTGAAAAAATACATCTATTTGCCAAGATCTAGCTTAGTTTTGCTGCTTACTAGCCTTCAATTTCTGGCAAATTTTTTAGGCTTGTGATATGAAAAAGTTTACTTTGTTTTCTAATGTACAAATCTGCAAGATAGGTTGTTGTTCTCTGTTGATTTTATATCAGCCAATAAGATCCCAAGGAGGTTAGCTATTTAGCCATCACTCCTTAGTTAATTTTTGTCCTTAGTGTAGTTTAACTTAGAAATTTTTCACATATTTTTAGGGGTTGATTAAAGACACTCTTAAAGTGTTTTTGGTCACATTTTGCATTTAATACCTTGCTGTTTTAGTGCAGATCTGACAGGTACAAGAGGAAATGCTGCTGAACTTTTGAAGTTTAGCCCCTTCCAGGACCCTCCCGGTGCTCCCGGGAGCCTTGCATTTTATCTTTTTATCGTAAAAGCTTTGTAAAACACTTGATCTCTCCATATAAAGGTCAAGTGTTCCAACAAAAGAAAAGTAATCTCATCTTGTAATAAAGTTAGTGGGCCACAAAGCTCACCTTTAGTTGTTTCCCCTGCCCCTCGGGGGAAATTGATGTTTTGGTGTTCTCTTGTTTTTTGGGGTTGTTTCCCGTTTCACTTAGTTATTTTAGTTTCTCATGCATAAACAAGACTAAAACTAACTCACATCAATTAAATCAAAGTCTTAAAAAATATTTTGCAAGTTCTAGGTTTGCTTACCTTTAGTTTCAATTTTGCAAATATATTGGAATAAACCCCAGCTATTCAAATCTGAGTATGCAAGCCTGTTGTCACGCTTAAGTGCTTCGGTGACCCAGAAAATTTTTGAATAGTGCATGCTAGTATAATTAGGACAATCTCTAAGTTGTGTTATTCATCTAAGACCTCTAACCTGGGTGGAGTGTGTTAAGTCAGGGGCAAACTTTGAGATCTAGGTTCTCTCCTCGTTGGACCTACGGCACACCCAGTCGGTAAGTCTATAAGATTGGCGAATAATGAATGAAGAGGCCACATTCACTTTTGCACACAAAGAGTGGGGACCCCGACTTTAATCCCCACTTCACGGTTTCAAAACTCTTTTAATAACACCAAATCCCTTAACTAAAACACTCAAGATAAAATTAACACGGCATTTTCATCACATCACACTTTACTGCTTTATGTTTGGCACTGGTCTTCAAAGTTTATCTCTATATTATTTAGTAAGTGCAAATGCTTGTCTTTATTTGATAATTCATAAATCTCATGGTTGATGATGCAGGCAGTATCCTTTTTTGGTTAAATATCATGTGGTGCTAAATTTATCTTGTGATTAAAATTTGTATTTCAAGCAATAAACTCCTAGAATAAAGTTTTCTTTCTTGCTTAGTTTAGAAAGCCTTAGTTTTATTTTTATAGGGACTACCCCCCTTGGCTTCACTAGGAGTTGGCCTAGACGGAGGAGTCGAGGATCAGGTGACAGCACCTTGACTCGAGACTTCCCCCCAAGGACATACCAAGTGGATTGAAGGTTTCTTCCACGAAAACCCAGGTGTGTATTAGGACGGCAACATAGACCACACGTGCGAGTCCGTATAGGCCATACAACAAGTTTTAGAAGTGAGATGAGGTGATACTTGTCTTCAGATTTTGTTTGTTTCGCTGTATTTTTCTCAGAGCCATTTTCCCTGTTAAGAGAGCTCTTATAAGTTCTAACGATTAAATGAAGATATGATTTGAGAAGAAGAAAATTAAATTGTGTACTGTGTGGTTTGCTTTTCTAGTTTTCGCAGCATTGAAGAAGTAATAATTTTAGTGTAGTATTTAGATCTAATCTACTTGCTCAGTTTGCTAGTCTTAAGAAATTTACATGGTATCAGAGATCTTGCTCTGAAAGAAAAACAGATCCAGTTGATACAATGCATATTTTCACAGTGAGATTGAGGAATAAATCTTAGGACAGCCATGTCCATCATCAGCGTAAAGGTTGAGGATCAACTTGACGGGGTTTCAAATTTTCTGCCTAAAGGAGCAAGAGTTGTGGGAAGTCGTGTCCAATCCTCCTCTAGTTCCAGTGCAGACCTCCACAGGGGGTACGCCAGCAATGGTAGACCCTGCAGTATAGGTAGCGTTGGATGAGAAGGACATAAAGGCATAGAGGGTAATCCTTGAAGCCGTCAAGGATCATTTGATCCCACATGTGTCAAAGAAGGCCAGTTCCAAGGAGATGTATGATGCCCTAGTATCACTTTTCCACAGTGATAATATGAGTCGGAAAATGATTCTTAGAACCTTAGTCACCTGGTTCATGTTCGTGTTCGAATTCGGCGAGCTTGAAGTTCACCAAAAATTCGACAGTCAAAATTTTGGGGATAAAATTCGGCATTAAGTTTGACATAGTACAAAATTTGAAAAAATAAAAAATATATATTCGATACTCTTATTATAAGTTTATCATACATCTAATAGAAATGAAAATGGTATCCTAGCCGCCTTGCTATATTCACGAATTCGCGGGCGGCAGTCTTGCGGACTCATGGTCTATACCCATACTTTTCTTGAACACGCCACCAACACTTAACTTATTTTTCATTCGCGGACTCATGGACTCGTGAACACATAACTCTCTGCCTTCCCTTCATAAGTCCGTCTAAGAAGTATCGACACTTAACCACTTTTCCACCTACGCGGACTCGCGAACGTACAATTATGTACCTCCCCTCCACAAGTCCCATTCGATGATTTTGTCGGGTTAGTAGGTTGGCAGATTTGCGGACCCATTCATCTCGCCTTTCCAATCTCTGTGAACCCGTCGTGCTTCTAAGTCCGTTGCCTACACTTTACACCCGCCATTCCTTTTTCGCGGCCTACAAACTTACCCCCCTTATTGAAGCGCTTATCAAGATTTGGACTCCTCGAGGGCACATACCCTCTATTGTCTCAACCAATTACAGGCTGGCACGTGCTCCCATCATACACGTAAGCTTTCTCCGTCAATGTGATGTCAATCGTGAGGTCACCCTTTTTCCTCAACCGGACTTAAATACTTACCCCCATTGATCTAAGATTGAGGTTACATGACGCCATCCCGATAGATCTAATGGTGGAGAAGGCTTCTTGGAGTTTCTTTCATCGGAGCGTCATATTCCTCTGCTACTCTGATGCCCCCACTGCAATCAACGGTCATGATTCCTCTGAGAGTTTCGCTAACGGATCCAATGACTATTGACAGTTATGGATCCTTCGCAAGTTCTCATACAAGAGGTACCTCGATCGACAGCCATGATCAAAACTCTATGCCAAATCGTCGACTGTGATTCATCCAAGGCAAAGCATAGGATACCTTAAATTCGTTAATACAATTCCAAATTAGTGGCTCTGAACTTCTTCCAGGAGAAGTATAAGGCTTACCAGGCCTTCAAGGAAACGACACGACATATTCAGGCAGGTTAAGGTTTTCTCCCTTGTCCGTTTTAATGTAGAATGTTGGACTATGAATAGTCCATACCTACACAGGATATTTCTAACCCGAGTTGAACCGCATCAGGCCATAATTTCAATATTGATATCAGTGAATTAT
>SNQJ01S0163052.1:0-13698 GCA_010110895.2 Picea sitchensis | reverse complement strand
CACAGTCAAATTTGCAATTTCATCTAATTATGTGGATGAACATGTGATGTAGTGTCAATAAGAGAATGTGGAATGGTCTTAGGTAGTCCATATTTATATGATCGTAAGGCAATCTTCTACAAGACAAAGAATCAATATCAATTCACTAAAGTAGGTCAAGATTATGTGGTTCATGCTCATCATGTTAAAGCAAATAAAACACTTCAAACAATGGAACGATTAAAGAAGGCAATGCAAGCAAGCAACAAGCCAATAATTGTTTCAAATGAAGTAATCAATCTTAAGCAAGAACAAGACATGATTGTTGAATGGAAAATCAATCATAAGTTGCTTCAAAATAACCTCATGTCATGCAGATATTTCAAGTATATCAGCTCATTTGCAGTCGTCTTTTTGATGTTGTCATTAGTAATGTTTTCTACATGGATGATAATGGCTTCATTAAGATGTAACAGGGTTCAAATGGCTAACAATATACTGTCAGTTGTCATGTTTGTGTTACAGTTGATCTTGATGAGACAGGTACACATGATAGAGTTTAGATACAGTGGACAAGACGGGTGGCCTATCCCGAGCTTGTTGACTGGTCAGTAACCTTTTGGGGACCAAAAGGTCTTTTTGTGGGGAGGTGTGATCTAGAATTGGATCCAGAAGCCTGATAGGGCTTAAAAATGCTAAAAAATGAAAGTGCTTAGAATCCAACAAAACCAACACCATTGTGTCTGGCTTGTCTTCCTGATTCTGGCCATATATTTTCTTCATCAAACGGGCTCCGTATGTGAAATATATCGCGTTCTTTCTGAAAACCCAAACAGGCAAAAAAAGGGGATGACTATATAGTCCGTACAGTCCGTACAGTGCCACGTGGCATGCTGACTGTACAGGTTGTATGGCCGTACAACTGACGTGGAAACCCCTAGAGACGACACATGGTAGTTCTTGGAGATGACATGTGGTAGGCTGATGTGGCGTACAGGTAGACAGTTGGACCAATCTATGGGTGACACGTGTCACCACTGTAAGGGTGACATGCGGCACAGGATGACGTTAGCAGGTGACTGGGCAAGTACGATGGCAGGATGATGTGGCAGACACATGGCAGGCTGATAGGATAGTACGGTGACAGGTGGTAGGTGACGTGGACCAGTCGACATTTGACACTTGGAAGTTGTTGGTTGGGTGTTGAGGTGCCACGTGGCCTAGTCACGGACTACCACATGGCATCCTGTGGTTGGTTCGTCAATTTTTGTAAAATTTATTGGAGTGCACGAGAGTCGAACCTGCGACATCCCCTCTGGGCTGTGGACTGGCAAGGTCAGGCTAACCGCCCACCCCACGTTTTTTCCTTGTTAATCATACGATGAAATTTGTATTTGAATTTGAATTAAAGTTTCATCGGCGGGGAAAAGCGTCGGGGCTTAGCCCCAACCCACGGTTCAACGTATACAACCACAAGACCACAGAGCTCGGATGGAGGGAGCTTACCACATGCAAGGGGGTGTGTGGATAGGGTCCAGCCCTCGGATCCCAGGCATATCCCACAGGACCGGGGGCCATCCATCAAAAGCGTGCGGTTATAACAGTTAGCCTGTGGTTCCATAGAACAGGCCACCGGACCAGGAGCCAGCAAGGGGGGGCTAGCGCACGACCAGTGGAGTGCATGGCCACATGGCCACTCCTCCATATGACTAAGGGCACGCGTTTTGGGGGCTGCACCCAAATTCATTCAAAAGTGGATTTTATTGCTAAAGTTTGGATTTTTAAAAGATTATATGCCTGTTTTAATTGATTTTCTCCATTTTTGGGAGATATTGGGCATTTTTGGAGCCCGAATTTTGGGAGGAAGTTGGAGATGAACAACCAACTTTAGATCTATAAAAACCAGGCCTATTTGAGGCCATGGAAGGACAGTCAAAGAAGATTTATGTGAAGGGAAGCCAAGCCAAAGCCATTTTTATGCAGGGAAGCTATTGAGGAGCAGACACTGTCTGGCCATTTCTGGGAGCTCTGGACGTCTGTTTTGCATGTCGTTTTCTTTGCAGGGTTCTAAAGATCTGGAAGAACATGACCAGATCAGTATTGTATCCAATTGGCACTACTGCAATGTACTTTTGATCTTTTGAAAATAAATAAAGAAGCCTCCCCCACAGAGACAAAGGCCTGGAGACGTAGGCAAAGTTGTGTTGAACTTCGTTATCAATTCTCGTGTTATGGTTTGTCGTCTATTATTTACTTTTAGATCTGCATATTAAAACTCAACCATAGTCATTAAAAGATCCTACGGATCAAAAGCCTTCATACTGAAATAAATCTAGAACCACCATGGGTACATTTAAGACTGCTCTCACCTCAGACAACTTCGACTTCTTAATCATTGCATTGAATGATGCTTCATTAGAGATCACAGAAAATCAAGAAGCGAAGCAGGAGGAGGTATTCAACTGAATCAAGGGTGAATTTCTAGAAGTGTAGTAGGCACTACAATCCAACCATGCAGTTTCTATTTCACCCTCAACAAGTGGAACAGAAGAACACGGAGATGAGCTGGCCCAACTACACTAGATCTCCAATAAAGTTGAAGCTCACCTTCGATGAGCTCAGGAAGAGAAAGAAACACTACAACAAGACAGGGAACAGTTACTCACAGAGAAACTCAAAGTATAGGAACGGTTTCACAGATCAAGTCACTCTGTGAAAATCATCGAATTCCATATAGAAGAATGAACTCCACAGCAGGTGGCACAACTGGAAGGAGTGATACAACAACTTCAGCAGTGCATCGCAGACCTGGAACTTTGCACTGTGCCATGGATGATTTTAGGGGCTAAATTTTTCTCATGGGATAATTTTCCATGGTTTTTCCAAAAACGAGATTCTCTATTTTAAAAATGATTCGCCCAAATTCTATAGGATAAAATTATTTTACCTTAAAAATCACCAAAAATTTATAAAAAATATAAAAAATCCTTATAAATTTGAATATTTTTACAAAAAAATCGCCAAACATTTATAATTGGCATATGAAGGATTAGTAAGATTCGCGAAGGTTTCTACATTTTAAAACAAATTTCCATCCTTAAACTCATCCCTGCACTGTGCCTGAGACACCTCAAGAAATAAGAGATCTAAGAGAGGCCACTTCCCAAAGCAAAATTGACCAACTAAAATCCTTTTCCTTGGAATACAAGAAACTGAGCTACGGAAGCGCCCAGATGTATGAAAGCCTCACAGAAAATCCAGAATTACAGTTGTTAGAGTCCCAGCTCCAACATGCGTAGTAGCAGGCAGACACGTTACAAGCGCATCTAAAGGCCTTGTCACCATTTGAGAGAATGAAGAGGTTTCCAGAGAAATGCATGATCCAACAACAAGTACACACACTCCAGAGTAAACTAATGGAAGTCTCTCAACGAATTCAACAAATGCAAGAAAAGGCATGTCAATTATTCACTGAACTTGAAATCCAAGGAGTAGAACTTGAACAGGTTGTGCGTATAGCAGAACAGTGCCTCGAAGGACCAGTCAATGATTCACTTATTCAGGAGTTCACTGATAAATAAGCAATATCACTTCAGCGGATTGAATCATCTCGAGCCAATCTCGAGGCTTTCGAATCAGAATTGCTCTAACCAGAGTGACTCAGGATGAGTCACAGGTGAGTGTTGGGGGCCTATTGGCCCTTGACCAAGTTTTGAGGAACACTTGGTCATATTTGACCATTTTTGGGACTTCGACATCCTGTCAAAGATGGAGTGCCATACGAAGCAGATATCATGGGATCTCGGCCCACTTTCGGGCCCCTTTTTGGGTTTTGGGACAATGTAATGGGAAAGGGATGTTGTTTCGTGGGTTCACCCATGCTTAGGCCCACTTTTGTATATATAAATAGATGTCTAGGTTAAGTAAGTTAAAGGGGATGATAGCCTATCTATGTGATTTAACATAAGTTCTAGTAGTTCTTTGTGCATGACTATAGAAGGGTTACAGAGCTAAGTGCAATTTATTATAGAGATTATAGAAGGCTTTGTGCTACAACACAAGGAAGAAGGATCTAGTGAGTTGCACAGATCTTTTGTCCTGTGCGCATAAGGGTTTATGGTGACTGTGTAATGTAACCGATTGAAGACATTAATAAAGAAGAAGAGTTGGTGGATGTAGCCCCAGGTTGGGGTTGAACCACGTACATGTTGTGTTGCTCTGCTTTGTGAGATGTATTGATGTCTTTTTATGTGATGAATGTTAGATAGATCTGATGTTGCTTTTTTCCTAATCATGTGAATGAAGGCTAGATTTGACATATATGGATGTGCTTAGTGCTTGAATCTGCTAGATCTAATGTGTTACTCTTATGTTAAGTGTTATTAGATGATGGATCTGGTTGCATACTGTGATACTCTGTAATTAGGGTACGTCTGCGTTGTTACTAAGAACTGAACATTGATGAATATTAATTGCTAAGTTCTTTGTTAAGTGTTAGAATCAAAGATCTGTGTGGTTGCAGACATCTGATTCCTGCAACCACCCTTGCCTCTACCTCATGTGAGACTTCATCTACTTCACAGGTGTTGTCGAAAGGGCCAGTTTTTAGGGTTTTGTTGGTGCATTTTTGTAGCATTGAACCCTGGGTTTGCCCCTGTCTCCCAATAGACATCAATGGCAAAGGGTACTCCTCATTCAGGGATACTCCCCCTATCTGCAAGCCTTTTTTAACTCTATAGAATTTTATCTTCATGGTTCTTCCTCATGTAATTCTTTGAGTTATATATGAAAATAATTCAAAAGTTTTGTTACTTGAACATCTTCAAGACTTATGATTTTCTCCCCCTATCCAGTTAAGATTGATGTTGAGTGGATCATTTTCGGGGAGAAACTACTCCAAGTTTCTTTCAAAGATACTCGAAAGGTTCCCTTGCAAGTTTTTTGTTCCAGATATCTGCAATATGCATTGTTATGACCCAAGGGGGGAATGTATATGGATAAATGTATATATATTTGTAAATATATATGTAATAGGGCCGACCTAGTAGTAAATGGGCCTCATGTGGAAGTGTGAACAACTATATATAATAGATCATGTATTCATTATTGGACATGTGAATTGTGATGTTTGATTCTATTTGGTTATTTGGAGGGGGTTCCCCTATTCTTTAAGGAGTTATTGTGTAACTTATTTATCTTGGATTTGTGATCCACACTCACATTTTGTACATGGTGTGTACTTTTGTTCTGTTATGATATTTTAAGCATTTGGTTCATTACATTTGTTATCAGAGAAAATGATTAAAATGTAATGAACCAAATGTAATGAACCAAATGCTTAAAATATCATAACAGAACAGAAGTACACACCATGTACATAATGTGAGAGTGGAGCAAAAATCCAAGATAGATAATTTACACAATAACTCCTTAAAGAATAGGGGAACCCCCTCCAAATAACCAAATAGAATCACACATCACAATTCACATGTTCAATAATGAATACATCATCCATTATATAGTTTTACAGGCTTGCACATGAGGCCCCTTTACTACTACGGAGACCCTATTACATATATATTTACACATTAAATGTACATTTAGGCCCATATATGCCCCTCCCTTGGGGTCATATCATATACATGTATCCATATATATGCCCCCATTAGGTCATAACATAGTACCCTCCTTCAAAAATCTTTGTCCTCGAAAATTTGCAATTAAAGTCTTCACATGTGATGAAAGCAAGTAATAAGATTTTCTTATGTTCTTTCATTATTCTTTTTGTTATCACATAAAGTTTCCCAAGGTCACAGTTGACCGACATAGGCATAGGAAAGCAGGCGAATGTAGTTTGCAGCAGCAAAAATCCCCTATGAATTTTGATTTGGTACCATCTCTAGACACAGTTGGAAGGTTTCCATAGTTAGCATATGGATAAAACTTTGGTGGGGGCACTAAAATAGCCAGTGCACCCAGATCACAGATCACGATCAGATCAATGACCACCAATCATTTCAGTGCCACAAGCTGCACATGCATTAAAATATGAAGGGCAGGCTGAAATCCAAACCATGGTATTATGGGGAGGCTACATGGCGGAAAATGGTGCATTTTGGGCCTGAAAGTGGTGTGGGTCCAAACCGATTTCGATAGCCTCAAAATCACGTGTTCTTATAGGGTTGTATCCAACAGTAGCACATGGCCACCCCTTAATAGCTAAATCACATCCTGATCCTGAGGAGGGTTCAACCAATGAACAAGGATTGACTTTTGCGGCCTCAAAACCACCTTTTTATTCAATTCCTAATCCATGAGTGTAACATGGTCTCCCCCTAATCATCCAACCGTGCTCTGATCCCAAGGAGGATTCAGTTAATGAACAAGGATTGGTAGTTGAAACCTCAACTCAGTTCATAAATAGAAGGATTGAAAGCTCTGGCCAAGGAGATAGAATTGTCATCCCGATGTACCAAAATGGATGGTTTCTTCTTGTAGGATCATACTGATCTAGGATTGCATCTGACAGGAGGAAACACATACAATCTGATAGAAGGATGCACAAATGAAAAAACCTTTAATGGGATGGACATATCACACTCTTGGTAGTTGTGGAATGATATGATTGTAAATAGATCAGTTTAAGATTTTGTTAAAAGAGGGGGGTTCAGAGGCTGGAGAGTCGAGAGAGTTTTAGGAGCAGATCTCTTTATTTTCTAGTTTGTAATCCTAAGGGGCTTTGATTGTAAATATTATATTATTAAATATTCCTTTGAGTTGGTTTTATGAGATTGTATTCTTAGTTTACATGTTTTTTTGTTCCTATTGTTGGGATGTAGCATCTTTGATCTATGGATTCTTGAGGCGATAGAGGATCTCTTGTCATCTTTCCCATGTTTCACCATTTATCACTTAGACGCTTGTTGTTTTTCTTCTTGTCTTGATGTAGCATATTTGATCTATGGATTCCTGAGGTGGTAGAGGATGTTTTTTCATCTTGCCCATGTTTCATCATTTATCACTCATAATCTTGTTGTTTTTCTTATTTTTTGGATGTAGCATCTTTGATTTATGGATTCCTGATGATCCAGAATCAGATCCAGGAGGCTTCCCAGGTTCAAAAAAGGCTCAAAATGAAATTTCTCAGACTCAGACGAAACCAATTGCATTGCGACCAAATCATTGCTCTGATTCTATCCATATATTTACTTTATCAAATGGACAATGTATGAGAGAGTCATTGGACTCTGATCATTTTCCCAAACAGCTAAAAAGTCAATGCTGACGTCAACATGACATCACCTTGTTGATGTAAGCATAGTGACATGTGGCAGCATAGAAGCAAGGTGCCTGGGAAGTGAAAGGGACCAATACAACATTGACAAGTGGCATCATTGAATACCAATTAAAGGGTGCCACGTGGCCCAGACATGGGCTGCCATGTGGCACTCCATCACTAGTTTGAATGGAAAAATTATTTTGGAGCTCATGGGGTTCGATCCCTTGACCTATTGGCATGGAAATCACTTTGGTAAAGGTCTAATAGCCAATGTTCCATGAGTGGTTCTTGTTTAATATAACCCACTTTATTGTTAATAAAGTTTATGTATGAAGAGTTGGGGTTGGTTTATTTGACTATATGACCACACTACAAGGGGTGTGAACCACTACAGTTTCGACCATGTGCACGGGAGAATGGGGATATCCCCTAGTTTTTATGTGATTCTATATGACCATTTCCCGTGAAAAGTTGGTGCCCAGATTTGACCTTAGCCCTAGGTTTTGGGGAATCCACCAAATTTGATAATGTGACCAGGTTGTTCGGAGGTGAGGGTCAGCACACAGCCCAAAGGGCTACAGCTTGTCCATATGGCATTAATGTGACCGTATATGTGGGGGTGCACGCAAGTCTAGGGGGATTATCCCCAAATTTTTCCATAAAGTGGGTTTTAAAGTTAGGATGTGGTTTGTTTTTAAAACCATATTTCATATTTTATGGAGATACACCTATATCTTGTGAGATTCGAGGCCAAGGAAGAGGAGGTTTGTTTGGATTTGATACCACAAACTCATACTATTTAACCAAAAGGTTTACCACTGCACTAGGGGTCGATTTTATGCAAAATAAAGTAGAACAGTGTTATTTATGCAGAGAAAACTTGCGAATTAGGAGAACTTTAGAGGCCATTTCCGGAGACTATACTCATCATTTTTCAATTTCGTCAGTTGCATTGGATTTATGAGGTCGAGAAGAACATAGTGAGATCGGTATGAATTCCATTTGATGTACTTTTGATGTAATTTTCAAGAATTCAAGAATTAATAAAGAACCCCCCCCCACTAAGACAAAGGCCTAGAGACATAGGAAACCTTCCTGAACTCTATTATCACTTCTCTTGTTTTGGTTTGTTGTTCTTCATCATTATGTTCAAATTTGTATATTGTTTTATGGCTGCTATGTTTCTTCATTAAATTCATCCTCTTTGGTTCAGCTTCATAAATGGTGAATTAACACATACAATTAATAACTCAACCACAGTCATTAAAATATCTTTTTGGATCACGTGAGGTGGTAGAGGATCTGTTGTCATCTTGCCCATATTTCATGGTTTATCACTCAGACACTTTATTTCTTCCTTCTCGTCGTCACCACATAAATCCTTTGTCTGATAGGCAGTTTAAATGCCTTCATTATTCACAATACTTATGACTCCATAGCCCAACGGTCTCGAGCTGATATGGAGCTACCTTTGTTATCTTTTCCTCTCTCTGCAGTATTATTGATCCACCTACTCAAACCATTTCAATACATTTACATTTTGATGGATAATGGGCTTATCCTCTTGCAGTCGGAGGTTGATTCTCATTGATAACACTTTCCATTGATGATGATCCATCCATCCAAAGTCAATTATTTTTGGTCATAATCCTTGGTAGCTAGTTGTTGCATAATTTTCTTTCTCTTGATTCCATGTATCATTTTTGAAGATTCTTCAATTTGTAGTATATGTAGGTCTATTATAATATCTTTTTGAAGAGTGGTTTTGAGATGCCATGTTCCATGAATATTGATGATTATTCCATCTTCTTCCTTGATAATGTTGATATCGACCTTCTTGTCTTCCTTGAAAGGTTTCTCGATAATGAGGGTGTCGATATGGTTCCACTTTTGACAGTTTTTCTTCATTCTGCATATGCACTTCTTCTATATTATTTTCATAGACAATGGAAACTTATATCTTCCTTGGTTTCTTTTTTTATTGTTCTAGCCTTGGAGATAATACCATCATATTTGGCATGCACGTCTTCTAGATGGATTTCAACTTCTTCAAGTATCTTCTGGTGACCTTCTTGAATATTCTCTTCTTTCTCCTTTTGAAACTACAATGTCACCCCATTTATCAAATTCTGATGTCCTTCTTCAATTTTGGATTGCATTTTTTATTTTACCTCATCCGTATTTAGGGATTCTTCAACCTTATTGCAAATTTCCTTTACAAGACTTTTAGTAGATTGTTCATCAAAGATGCTTCTTTCTTCTTGATTTTGACAATTGTTGTTTTCTTCTTTCAATTTCTTGACCTCATCCAATAGTTGTTTATTATGGTTTCATAATCTACATATATCTTCATCTTTCTTTTTCAAATCTTCCCTTGACTCATCCTTTTCCCACTTTGATTTACTATTATTTTATTTCTTTCACTTCTCAACCTCCTTAATGAGTGATTCATTAAGGGATTGCATCTTGGAAAACTCATCATTTTTATTCTTGATACATTCCTTTGCTTCTTTCAACTCATCTCAAATTATATACATTCCCTCCATATTTATATCCTTAATCCATTTATTTGAGAAGAGTTTTTCAAATGTTTCCCATGTGCAGTGCCATTTAGTATCTTGATCAATACTCATCCACCACTTCCAAGATTCATCAAAAAAATAATTTATTTACTTCAAAGGAATCATATTATATTATTTTACCAACCTTAACCACTCCATAGGATTGATTTCATATTTATCTTCATCTCTTGTAAATTTAGGTATTTCCATTGATTCTTAATTTAGGTATAACCCCAACCCTTAACTTACAGCCTCAATATATTAAGGATAATTATCTCCAATATTTATAATCCTTGTTCCAATATGTTCTTCTATGTTTTATATTTCCAATGGTTTTTTAATCTGCTCAATCAGACATTCCAATCAAAAGTTATGATAGTTTTAAGTGAACATACCTTGGAAACCTTGATTTGGAGTTTGTCCTCCTAGTTGACCTTCTCTACAATTTCAACCCTTTTGAGTCTAAAATTGTGACCTATATAACTATGAAATTTTTTCTTTGCAATTCCATAGGTCTGACCAAAATTGGATGTGCCAGGTGGAAGTTAAGGTAACTTCCCCTCATCTTGTTGATGTTTGGCCTTTCTAGGAGAGTGAACGTGTACAACATGCCCCACACACAATATTTAATATATGATTATGAACATTGTACCAAAAATACTAATTCGTGTATTTTTTCCAATGAAATTTGTCTCATTGACTTTGGACATTTTATGAATAAGTTATGAATTTTTTACCCCGAACACTTGTTTGAGACTAGTCAATAGGACTAGTCAGATACCCTATCTTCCATAAAGTGTATCTCCAAAAGTAAAATGAAACAAAAGTTGAAATTTGTACCACAGGTACTCTGATAAGTCTTCTAAATATCCTCTAGTTTTTTCCTTCTGAAAATTCTATAAGAAAACATTATAGAGAAAATTCCAAAATGACTATATTGAGGAAGAAAAACCCTAGCATCGGTGCTCTGATACTAAATGTACTGAACCAAATGCTTAAAATATCATAAAAGAATAGAAATACACACCATGTACATAATATGAGCATGGATAAAAACTTCAAGATAGATAAGTTCCACAATAATTCCTTAAATAATAGGGGAAGCCCTTCCAAATAACCAAATAGAATCATACATCACAATTCAGACGTCCAATAATGAATACATGATATCTTATATATAGTTGTTCACACCTACACATGAGGACCCTTCACTACTAGCCCGACCCTATTACATATATATTTACACATTACATGTAAATTTAGTCCCATATATGCCCCTCCTTGGGGTCATATCATATACATTTATCCATATATATGCCCCCCTTGGGTCATAACAGGATCCTTTGTCCCAACATACTCTATATTGATGTTCTTCTCTATAGCTTATTCATGTAAGAAGTTATACTTGATTGGAATGTTCTTCATATTAGAGTGAATAACTTTATTCTTTGAAATACTGATGGCATTAGTGTTTTCACAATGTATTGAAATAGTCTCATCATACTTTACTTGCATATCCTACAATTTCTTCTTCATTCAAAGAACCTAAGTACAACAAGTTGTTGTTGCGATGCATTATGTCTCTGTTGTGGAAAAATATATTGATGAAGTTCTCTTGCTTATCCATGATACCATACACTAACCCAAGTATAAATTTTCTCCACTTATACTTCTTCTATCATCAATGCAACCTACCCAATCTACAACAAGGTAGGCCACAAGAGATAGATCCTTCCTTTTTGGATACCATAAACCAAACACTTTTGTACATTTGAGATATATAAATATCATCTTTACTGCCAAAACATGTGATTACTTTAGTTCTTCTTGAAACCTTTCAAGCTATCCAACTTCCTACATTAGATATGGTCTGGAAGATGTCACAGAGAGTAATCTACCCATCATCAATCTGTAATGCCTCTGATCTGCATCCTTGGAATCATCATCCTTACTTAACTTGCAAATTTTTTTCATAGGAGTATTGATTGATTTGCAATCTGTCATTCCAAACTTCTTCAACATTTCTTCGATATACTTTTCCAGACAGATGAACATACCTTTGTTTCTTTGACATATCTGAAGTCCCAATAATAAAGATAACTATCCAAGCAATGAAATCTCAAACTCATGTTGCATGTCTTTGGAAAAATTTTGACTCATTCTGTCATCGTCACTTTTGAAGATGATATCATCTACAAAAAAATCAATGATTAATATATTATCTTGATCAATATTTATGTAGAGATTTTTCTCTGCATTTCATTTCCTGAATCCTTGTTGTTGTAGATATATGTCCAGTCTAGAATACCACGCTCTAGGTGCCTGCTTGAGTCCATATAGCACTTTCTTCAACTTGGGGACATATCCTTCCTTTTCTGTCAACTGAAATACTTCTGGTTGCTCAATGTAAAATTATTCCTCTAGATCTCTATTAAGGAATGTTGATTTCATGTCGATATGACACACTTAAATATTCTTGGAGCATGCATAAATTAGAATCAGTCGAATTTCTTCCATTATGGAAACTGGGGGAAACGTCTCTTCAACATCTATACCTTCAAATTGAGAGTATCCTTTGCATACCAAACTTATTTTTTTCCTAGTAGCATGTCCATCCTCATTCAATTTGTTCCTAAGGACCCACTTTGTACTGATTACATTCTTGTTCTTTGGCCTTGGAACCAATTCCAAAGTGTCATTCTTTTCTATCTTGTGTAACTCTCCATCCATAGTTTTGATTCATAATTCATCCTTCCTGGATTCTTCAAAAATTATCGGCTCAATAGTAGATAGTAGTGCTAGATGTTGTTGTTCTAGTGAGTGGATTATTCTTCTAGTTTCGACTCCTGCATATTTATTTCCAATAATTTGTTCTGATGGATTATTTTTATGCACTCATCTGTTGGGTGTATTTGTAGGTACTTTAATATCCTGTTGTTCTTTCTCTACTTCTGGATACTCTTCTTTTTTATCTGATTCTTCATCTACTTCTTCTTCTTTCAAATCTTCTTCATGATCTTGTTCCATTGAATATTTGCTACTTTGTTTTATCTTTCGACCATCTATATCATCAACTCTCACATTGATGCTTTCCACTATTTTGTTGAGTCTCATATTGAAACATTTGTATTCTTTCATTTTTCTTGAGTACCCAACTAGTATGTCTTTCGCAAGTCGAGAATCAAATTTTCCAATTATGCCATCTTCTCTTTTGATGTATAATTTTCTTTTGAAAACTCTGAAGTGCTTTACCTTTGTTTGTATTCTTTTCCATATCTCGTATGGAGTCTTATCATTGTTATTTATGAGCATCCCTCTATTTTTATGTGAACTATTTTATGCACTGCTTTTACCCAAAAGACATATGTCAACTTTGAATCCATTAACATGGTTCTAGCCATTTCTTGTATTTTTTTGTTCTTCCTTTCAAAAACTCAATTTTTTTGAGGTGTCTTGTCTACTGAGAATTTCCTCTTTATTCCATGCTCGTTGTAGAATTCCATGAATTCCTTTGATATAAATTATCCTCCGTTGTCTGATCTCAAACATTTGATTTTAAACTATGTCTCAATATAAACCATCTCGTTGTATGTCTTGAAGATTTTGAATGACTATGACTTCTTGTTTAGAAATAAAACTGCACTCATTGTTGTGTAGTCATAAACTAGTAGCATGAATTATTGTTCACCTTTCAATCATTTTGTTCTTGTCGATCCAACCAGATCAATATGTACAATTTCCAGTGGTTTTGTTGTGCAATATTCCTTTGAATTGAACTTGTTCTTGGTTTTTTTTCCCTGTAGACAATTCTTGCATAGAATGTTTTTTGTCTTCGAGATCTCAAGCATTTCTCTTACTACTTCCTTTGATCCATAGGAT
>SNQJ01S0163051.1:28032-41505 GCA_010110895.2 Picea sitchensis | reverse complement strand
TCACCCTAGAAAGGGCATGGCATCTTACTTTTGCTTGATTAGGGTTTCATTATGACATTTTAATGTAAAACAATATTATTTGGTATTTTGGCCTTGTCAGCCTTTTGGTGACCTAAAATTTAATTAAGGTCATTTGTATTGTATAAGTAGAGAGCTAAAACTCTCATTTTGGATCATCATCTTTCACTCACACATAGTGAGGTCTGAAATTTGTGCCCTCATTTAGGGTTTTTGGCTGAAAATTGATGCGCACTTGTTGAAGGACTCTATTTCTTGGCTATTTTGGAATTTTCTTGGTGGAAGGTTTACAACTAGGGTATGGCTATATGAATGCTTGATAAATGTAAGTGAATTTTTGTAAAAACACTTCTTATTTGAATGGTTATGGTATTGTTTGCTTGCATTTTGTTATCATAATTTGTTGGATTAAACCCTAGGGGACAAGCGCATGTTGGTGTGCTTGTTTCATGTCCCTATTAAGTTAAGCCAAGAGCCATTTTGATTTGCTGAAGTTAGATAGAGCCTTGCCATAACAACACTCTAATCCTACTCTTCTAGCCTAACCGATTTTATCTTGTCATTGAGCTAAGGAAGGAGGAAAATGCACTAAGGCCTAGGGTTTCTACACCTTAGTGAGCCGTTTTCCCCTATGGTTTGGTTGATGAAGCCTTGCCTTAGCAACACTTCATCATTAAACTCTCTTGTCCTTGGCCATAGTATTTATTACTCAACCTAGCGGTTTTTATCTTGTTAACGAGCTAAAGAAGGAGGAGAAAGCACTAAGGCCTAGGGTTTCTACACCTTAGTGAGACTTTCTCCCCTAGGGTTTCATTGTTGAGGCCTTGCCTTAGCAACACTTCAACATCTAACCCTCTTGTCTTTAGCCATATCACTACCATCACGACTCTTCAACTTTTGCAGTGATTTTTGACTCCATTTACCCTAACAACGCACTGATCTAAGACTTCTTGTATTGAGTATCTTGATCAACACAACTTCTAAAATATTGAACAATCATTAACCACCTCTAACCCTAGCTTAGACTAACACTTACTAACTCTATTGCTGCTATCATCTACTTGAGTCATCTTTATACATTGCAACATTTATTATATCATTAAAAGAAATTGAAAGATTAGCTAAAGCGTTGCTTCTAGTATTGCTACATTTATTGCTATTCATCATTGCAGAGTTTCTTTAGCACTTATTGTGAAGTGATATTGTGTAAACATTGCTATTGTATAAACATTGATTTACTTCATTAATATTATTGGTCAATTTCTTATTATCAGAAAGTCTTTATATGAAGTACTAACCAACAAGGAATCTTGCACATGTATAGTTTCCTTGTTGCTTTGTCTCGGGAAGGTACACTTTCTTGGTTATTACTTATCTTTATTGGCTGATTAGCCGAGACTTTCTAATCGGTGGTGACTTGTGAGGGGGAATATCACTTAGCCTTTCAAACCTTGCCTTCCCAAAACCCCAGATCATCGGGGATGTCTCCCTTGGGCCTACCACCCTAAACAGAAAGAGATATCCTATTGAGGTGATAGTGGTAGGATAGTCTCAGTTATGTCAGTTTGCCTTTCTCCCATCCGTCTTTTACCTTATCTACAAACTATGTGATAACAGGCTCCTCTGCATGGCTAAAGGATTTGGCCTCTGCTTGACCCTGGAAATGAGTCGATTCTCTACTGGAAGTCCTCCTCTGTCTCCCTGCAAAATGATCCTCTCACAAACCCTAGATCGATGCTCCTGTAATCGATCTGTCAAATGCGCCCTCCTAGCCCAGTCGATCCTCCTTATCACATGTTGAGCAAGCGAAAATCCTAACCCAAAGAGATGGAGGGTTGAGATTGCCTCTCACTCACTCAATGAGATATATGGTCTAGATTAAAAGATCCTTCACTTAAATTATTTTCACTTTAACCTTAAAAAAGGTGCTCAATAAGTTAACAGAAGAATATAACACATCAAAAATGCTTTTCCCTAAGTTAGACTTTAGGAAAAGTTAATTAATCAACTTAGCATCTGTTTCATTGGCCCCCACCATGCTAGGACATTGCAATCTAGTGGAAGACCTTCCTTGCTACATTCTTAACAGTAAACCCTCTTACTTCGTAGAAGATCAACCCTAGACAAGCCTTTGCAACAGGGGTGTAGGCCCTTCTACTACCTATAACAAAGCTTGAACAATTCCAAGACAAGCAATGAAAGATCTCTAGTGAAGGGTGTACACCTTTGTACTTCCCCTTGGGTTTAAAATTTAAAATCCTTGAACAAAGATAAGCAATTGCAGAAATATACTCACAAAATCCAAGAAGATAGATGCCAAACCCTATTCTTTACCAAAGACCATTCACATTTATCCAAGATAAAACCTCAAGAGAAATCAATTTGCTCCAAAATGCCAAAGACAAACCTTTTCCCAAAATGCACAAGAGAAAATAAAGAGGCCGAAATTCTCCTTAGAGAGGGAGAACCCTCACAAGTGAGTTGTATCCAAATGAAAAATGACTTGCCTCTATTTATAGAGAAAAACCCAAGTCATATTTGTCCACATTGTCAATTAAATTCTTAATTTTAGGTCAAAACCAAAGTAACAATGCTTAATTAGCAAATCGTTTTGCACCTTTTGCCCACATAGGCTACAATATGATTAAAAAATGACAAAATAATGGCATGCAAGCCCACAAGACTCTTATCCAAGGTGGCACGTGTGAAGTTAAGCCTCCAAAGGCTAGGACGTGATGCTTCTAAGGTGCCATGCCATCCCCAAATCAAGCAAAAGAGTGGGCGTACAAGCCCACAATACCACCAAGTGCACTAAACATGCCAAACCTCCTCCTAAATGTGTGACGTCATGCTGCAAAAGAGGGACATTTGGGCATAGGAGGGTAACATCATCTCCTCTTCATGTTTCCGGGCCTTGCTCATGTGCCAAAGACATCATCCAAGGTGCAATGCTCATCATCCTAGGCCTCCAATATGTGGGGCACAATATCCGTCCAATGGGCTTTCAAGCCCCTATGAAGGTCCAAGTGGCTTAGTCCCCTCATGAATGACTTTCACCGGGCAAGGTTCTGCAAATACAAGTAAATACGCCCTCCAAGAGTCCACAAGTCATATGAATCATGCCAAGTAAGCCACATTTAATAAAAGAACCAACTAAACAAGTGCATTAAGTCCCCCTTTTTCAAATTAAACAAATGCTCAAAGACCTTATAAAATTTTCCAAATTTAGGTATGGGAAGGGTGTCATGGTTCCCTACTGGGAGGCCAATCCCCAAGTGAAGGAATGTTTCCAAAGAAGACCCTCTCTAGACCATGTAATGAGTATGAGGTGGATTGGGGAAGGTACTCTTGGGCATGGGGTTGTTGACATATCAAGGGCTTATATTGTCTCATTTATGGGTGCCTTTGTGGAGGCTGCATCTCTTCGTTTGCAATGCAACATTTTTCCAAGCCCTTTATTTTAGCAAGAAGGAAATGTTAACAGCTGCAATAAATCACTGTTAAAATCAACAAATAATATCTTGACACAAATACCCTTGATTAGTAGATAACATTTCAATATTTAAACAATAATTTTGACGGTTGAAAGGGTTGTAACAAACTTTTTCTACAACAACGAATTCTAACTGTTATAATCAACAAACATATATTCCAATGAAAAGTCGTTTACTTGTAGATTAGTTTCCAATATTTGCATGCAACTTTTAGCTACCAGAATTGAAAGAAAGACAACTTTAAGAGAGTGTTTTGCTTCAGCCCTAATGGTTGTAAGCATTAATTCAATTACAACAGTAAGTAAATCCCCTTCAATCAAAACGCCTTGGCTAGGGATGTTAGATTCTGTAGTGCACCCAGACTCAGTGCACACACACCTCAGGTCTGGTCTATGTTCTCCACAGAATACGCAAACTTACACAATTTGAACTATTAACATAATCACTTGAGATGCCTAACTACTAAGAACAATGGAAAATAAACCAACAATTGAATCAAACAGAGCACACAAGAATTGAAGCTCGAATCCCTTGTTCTTAAACTCAGAACAAGGCTCAAAACAAATGGACTCCCATACTAAGGAAAATGGCCCTTTTCTCATACAATAGAAAATGCCAAATACTTACATATTCACCATAGAAACCTTCCTTGGTTTCTGTGCCAAAGCCTGGTCAACTCAACTAATTGTAGTAGCCTTCAACAACTGTCCAAAAGGCCACTTCAAGTGACTGCTCTAACACACCTGTTACAAACCTCAATCTAATGTTCTAGTCCTTCAGAGCAACCCTCAGAATCTATCTTAACACTTGCCTAAAAGTGTCCCAAGACTGCTGCTAAATCAACCCACTATAACATGTTCTAGCCCTCCTTTGCTGTCCAAAGTCTGTCCTCGAGGTCTGTCGTTGACCTAGTTGTTACAACCCTAATGGAAACCCTCAAGACTGTCAGTAAACTACCATAATTTTAATGATGTTCCAGCGCTCAAGAAATCCTCTAGTTCTGTTGTTACAGTGCTTCTTCTTGGCTGACAAATGCTCTTGGACTGTGGTTGTCCTCACCCTTGCAGGCCAGACCCTTAACTTTGTTGTAACCTCCTTTTTTCTGCTATCAGTGGACCCATCGCTAACCTCTGAGCCTCCAAAGCAGCCTCAACTCTTGGCTGCTTCCCTAAACCATTGAGCCAAGCCTCCAACACACCTGTAGGTCCCTTTCTTGCAAGCTAAAGCTCCTATACACCAACCACAACCCTAATCTCCACAGGCCGAGCCTCTATAGGCCTGTCGCTAGCCTCTCTAAGCTAGACGAGTCACCAAATACCCTAGCTGCGACCTTCCTCTAGACTGCGGCTAGCTTCTCCCATTAGGTCGAGCCCTCCCTTAAGCAGCTGCTGCCTCCAGCTTGCTAGCCGAGCCTTCTTATGCAAAGAAGCTGCCCAAGACAATAAAAGAACAACAAACTTGAGGCCTAACAACCCCTCTCCATAGCTACAACTCTAAGGCCAAGGTCACCACACTTGGACTAAAATTACCAAGCATCCATAAGAGAATTGAAATGTCATAATGACCTTGATCTCCTTTTATACAAGTCTTAAGGGTGAGTGAGAAAGCCCTTAACCAAAGTCAACATCAAATTATCCTTGTTTACTCACACATGTGGGTGTGAAGCTCCAACACAAGCCCACAAAAATCCACACCAATCCCATGAAACCTCAACTCAAATCCAAGGGCATTTTCACTGAACCAAAAGTGTAATCTGGTGCCAACGATGATTCCCACATGCATGACACCATGGCCATGTGAGAATACCTGCTCAAAGCTACAAAACATCAACACTCCCTCTTAGCGAGGGAGATATTCTCACCCCCTCCAATATCTTCTGGAAGTAACTCTATCTCCCACATTGGATCCGCTACCACAACTACTCTCCAATCCACTTGATTGGCTGCTCCCTTTGTCACCGAAGCAAATTTTGTTGTATGAAGTGATCCCATCTTGGAAGACACCCTACTCCTAGAAGCTTCTTGCTTCTAAGCATTCTCCCTGGCCATCTCAACCCCTGACATCTTCTTGACAGTCTTGGAAGCTGCCTCTCTCCCATATAGACTTGAAGGTAGATTCCCTCTGAGTGGTTGACTCTCCCTTTGAGCCTGTTGACTCCCTCTAAGTTTGCTGACTCCCACTAAAGTCGAGCTCCCTCTGAGCCTGCACAACCTTTGAAGCAACCTGCTCCATGTCCACTATCACTCTGCTATTGCTGGTCATGGCTTGCATAGGCTGGCCCTTCTGATTATGCACGTTGCTCTCTCTAAATCCAAGATCATTGCTATGTCTGAGCTAGATGCTTGTGCATCCCGGAACAAAGATGCATAGCCCTTCTCCTCAATTGTTGAGTCCGAGAACACACTCTTTGCACCAGTAGCACATTTTCCACTCGCAACACATCCCCCGACTCCATCTGGAATACCACTATCCTAGATCCTTGTACTACATGCCCAACCCTCATACCAAGCTCCACGTACATATATGAGTCAAACACTGTGAAGCTCTCGAACAAATCCAGAGCTCCTTTCATGTGCCAATGGCTCCCACTCTATAAGAACCATGCAATCCTCCCAAGACAAGCGTCCCACTTACCTAAGTCATGACCATCTAGTGAAATTCCGCCCAAGTCCATCATCCAGATCACAGAACTCTCCGTGTCTACGCACTCTGCAACTGAACCTATGTCCTCTCTCTGAAATAGTCCTGAACTTGTGGATGGACACTCAATCTAGTCCACTCTAGACCTCCTCAACTCATCTCTGCAAGTGTCCTCATCCTCCTGGGTCAAATACCTCATACACTGTCACACCTCAACAATGTGCAACTCTTCGGCCTGATGAGGAATCTATCTCATCAACCTGCCATACATACAAAGCTATCTCGTCTGTGCCAAAGCACCTGAGCTGCACCCATCACAACTCATTATGACAAGCAACCGAAAGTCCATCCACGGAGTTGGAAACCCGCCACACAGCGTACTACTGCGAACCGAGCTCTCTGCCAACCCACCAAAACTCCCAACCTGCCACACTACCGAGATGCAATAGACCACAACTCCTCGTTTGGACGGTCTGCTCCATGTCTCAAACTAGAGACCATTTAACCTGTTGCTGCCTACAACAGTGACTATAGCTCCCTCTCAGAGCTAGCTCCTCAACACTACTACAACTCCCTCTCAGAGTTGTCACCTATGTAAATAACTCTGATCCAACTGCCACCTCATAACCTCAAGCTCTCATACCATGTTAGATTTTGTAGTGCACTCAGACTCGGTGCACACACACCTCAGGTCTAGTCTATGTTCTCAACAAAATACACAAACTTACACAATTTGAACTGTAAACATAAACACATTGAGATGCCTAACTACTTAGCACAACGGAAAATAAACCAACAATTGAATCAAACACAATACACAGTTATTTGAGCCCAAATCTCTTTTTCTTAAACCCAGAACAAGGCTCAAAACAAATGGTCTCCTGTACGAGGGAAAATGGCCCTTTTCTCATACAATAGAAAGTACCAAATACTTACAAATTCATCATAGAAACCTTCCTTGGTTTCTGTGTGATCCGGGATTTCTGTGAGATCTTTCTCTACAAAAATCCTACAATGAGGACCTTTTACCGACGATTAATTGCATGTGAACATGAACATATGACTTCTAAGCAGTGCATATGAATGTGATCAAAATCGTCATCATGATGTGCATATGTGTAATTAAATTTCTACCTAATCAAGAGAAAATGCAAACAAAAATCCACACATATAATTTGACACCCATGTGTTAACCTAGTTCACTAGAACCTTCTGGCTACGTCTCCAGATCCGCTTGGAATACGAATCACTTTATTGTCCTTCCTTTAGCCAGGGTTGGAACCTTTTATCAAAATGTGACACATGCTCCTTATAGGGTGGAAATCCCAGAGCAACCTTCTCTTGTACAAAGAGAACTTAAGGCTCTCACATAAGTGACATTTCTTCAGACACCAGAAGGACTACATTCCTCTCAATGCAAAGCTCTCCCTCTCTCTAAGAGGCCTCAAAGGGCCTCCCTTCACAATGCTTACATAAGGATTTTATATAGTTTTCCTCTTTCCATAATTCAAGGAGACAAGATCTACAAATTTAGGATCTAAATAACTCAAGGACAAAAATGAGAAAGCGTCTCAACCAACCCTAAATTCCCCTTGAGACAAGGAAACCACTTGTGATAAAATGAGAAAGAATGCCAAATCAACTCATGAGACTCCCATCCTCTTCTTGAGAATAGAAAAACTAGTTCTGAGGTGGATTCTCACACAAAACTAATTTCCCCTTAAAATAATGAAACTAATTTGTGAGTTGGATTCTCACTTAATTTTAATTTCCTTTTTACAAATTAAATGAAAAATACAGGAGCACATTATGCTAAAAAATATTAATCATTATGAAGCATTAAACATTCCTTTTAAACCTTGTCACCTATCATCAATCATCATTTTAATGTGTGCAAAGTAATGAATCCTTGTGTGGAGATCCTCCTGGATCACTGTGCTAAAGCCTGGTCAACTCAACTGATTGTAGCAACCTTCAACAACTGTCCAAAAGACCATGTTATCGCACAAGTTGTAGGTTGGGAAAAGCTCAACCCAACCACTAAATGGCGACAACTAAGAGGTCACTTACCCACTGTCACCTTAGGCAGGGGTCCTCGTCACTTTAGAGGGGAGGTAGTCACCTCAAGGGGGGAATCCCGGTGACCCTAGAGGGAATGAGATGAAGATTGAGTGTTGACCAAAATTTGGTCATCTATATTTTCCCGCTCTTGGATTAATAAAACAAATGATATCGGAAGATTAACATTTTTGAACTATTATAAGTTCGTTATGTGGTCCCCGGTCTCAGCTTCGTCACACATTTTTCGGATCGGAAATCCGAGTTCGTATGCTCAAGATATCCAGGTTTAAAGTTTAAAGCAGTAAAAGGCGCCTCTTTCATGTGGAATAAAGCTAATATTTTGGAAGCCTTTTTAATTTTTTTTTTGGGTTCAAGTTCCTTGAAAATCTTCTTGTGATGGGTTCAAAACCCATAAAAAATCTTCATGGAATCTCTCGTGGGAACATGTCATTCTCCTCTACTTAGTTTTTATTTGAGTTACGACGATCGGTTGGACTCGCCATAACTCCCTCACCTCTCCCCTTCATCCCCGTCACATCTGTCCCCGACAAACTCACCTCACTCCCCAACCTTTCTCCCCTCCCCACATTTCCCACCCCCTCACTTCCACTCCCTACGAAATCCCCTCTCCATTTTCTCACCCCTCATCCCTCACATTTCCATACTTAACTTTTTTTGAGTTATGGCGGTCGGTCGAACTCGCCATAACCCAACTCACCCTCTCCCCCTCACTTCCCAACCCACCAACCCTTCGCCAACACTCTCACCTCACCTCTCCCTCACCCGACCTAACCCTACCTCACTCCCTCTCACTTTGCTCCCTACATTTCTCCCTCCCATCTTCCGCCACCTACATTTAAACCCTCCCCTTACACTACCATTTCCCCCTTTCCTACATTCACGTGCCTCCCACACTCAACTCCTTTTATAAAACTTTATTATTATTATATTACCCACCTTTTAACTTTTCCATTTTATACATTATTTTATTTAACCCACATGTAACTTTATGCCATGTGCCCAAATCTTCTTGGATGACATAGAAATATGTTTAAGCCTATGGAGTGTCACATGGAAGCCAATTAATTGGATACACATGGCAATATATTAATGGTTGGACGAAATTTAATCCAAGGGCCTAGATTTGTCCACGAATTTTGATCAATGGTGGCTGAGTCATGATCTTGCAGAGGCCATAAATTGAGCTTCGAGTGTCGGAATCACGCAAACTTTATACCGTTGAAAAGGTATTTCGACATAGAAGACGATGGTACAATTTTTAAAGGCTGAAGTTTGCTACATTTGCCCAAGAAATTAAAATATCAGTTAGTTTCATTTTTAATGGGCAAGTGTAACAACTCAACTTCACGAGCTCATATCTTGAGATCTAGGGGACGGATTTGGACAAATTATATATCGTTGGAAAGATAAGACAATGAAGATCATATCTGAAATGATTTCCATGGCTAAACCGTTTATTATCATTCCCAAAGAATTAAAACACAATCGTCCTCTTTTCAAGGGAAATTAATTAAATTTCAAAAATAAAAGTTTAATTAAACTTTTATTAAAAAAGGAGGGGGACCCACTTTCAATATACTTGTATTAATGATGCGAATTCATTAATGAGGAATTAATGAGATTAATTGAAGGGAATGTTTCAAGAAGAAACTTGTACGGGAAGTTCTAGAAGGGAGAAACCCTAACTACCCAAGTAGTTAGAAAATATCTCCTTAAAAAGAGAAGAGAGGGTCCATCAAAGGTCCAATAATGAGTATTGTAGAGAGAGACCATCATAGTAAGTTTATGCTGATCACATCTTTATTTTTCTTTATCAAGTCCTTCATCTAGTTATTCCACCTCTTTTACTAGAAAGGTTTAACCGAAGACTGATAACTTCTCTTTTCTTCTTACCAGGTCTTGTTGTTCTTCTACCGTCCACTATTTCCTTCTAAGAGATTATTTTTTGTATTTATTTGCTTTATGGTCCGCGGGAGCCCCAATCCCAGTCTTTAAGAGAAACACATTTTAAATTTCAAAGTATATGTAACAGACTATATATTTTTTAGAAATTTCAAGAGAGCTACTTCGAAAATAATCTCGACTGTGCTTTGTAACCTTGTTTTTAAAATATAAAGTATTTGAGGTTTATTTATCATTATCTTTATTTGAGCTGCCCATGTGTCCACTCTGTTAAAGTTCTCTTATGCATGGGAATCATCTTCTTTTTTATTTTTTGTGATAAAACATCTTTATCTTAAACTATGATGGATGTGAGAAAATTTAATCTATTTTTGTTGAATGTATGAAGTGTGCGGTTCCTGGTCATTTCTCAGGAACTTTCTTTAAAAGTAAAACAAAACATTTTTTTCCTTGTTATTTTATATTTCTTTGATTACCACGATGGACCACTGCAAAGTCCCACATTATGAAGATTTAGAGTCCCAAGAAAATCTAAATTAAAGAGGAGTACCACCTTTATAAAAACGCAGGGAGATCTATATCCTCGTGAGGTTGCCGTTTCGGTCCTGACGGATTCAAGCGTCAACATTTTTAGCGACCATACCGAGGAACGATTTGTTTTCAAGAGATATTATACCTTTTGGATCAGATATTATTGGAAGACTAGAAGCAGTCTGGTTGCAGTTTGAGAGAAAATTTAGAGATTGATTCAAGATGAATTGGGTTTTGGAAAATATTGTTTAAAGAGCATTGAATGGCCTTGAAGGTTTATTGTTGAAATTCTAGTCACAAATCAATTGTGACAACATTTATGGAACGACAAAACCACCAAAGATTTGGGAGAATGATCTCCTTGGCAACTCCATCCTCAAAACTAAAGATCTTAAATAAATGTGCCTTGGTGACTTCACTAAAAAGATCTCTGAATTTCAAGAAGACATATATGAGGACTCCTCCGAGAAATTTTTCTCATACTATCAAGAGATTTCGTCTCCTCCATCAACATAAGTTGTTCAAGGAATAGTGAAAGGAGAAGGTATCCAAAGAAAGAAAATGTTTCACATAAGCCCACTCAGTTTGCAAGGAGAGGTTCACCCATTGCCAGATATTTCCATGGACAAATTTCCGACATTCTACGAGAATGTTTCAGAAGATGCAAAGAAACATTTGATTAAATTTG
Source organism: Picea sitchensis (assembly GCA_010110895.2). Lineage (NCBI taxonomy): Eukaryota > Viridiplantae > Streptophyta > Pinopsida > Pinales > Pinaceae > Picea > Picea sitchensis. The sequence continues at coordinate 30,150 of SNQJ01S0163051.1, read as the reverse complement.
ATAATGCTTGTGAAATTATTAATGTGGCTCAAAATGATGTTGCATGCCGGTTATTTATCTTGACTTTAAAAGAAGATGCCAATGAATGGTTTTATTCATTGTTGCCCAGAGCCATCACTAGTTGGGATGTACTAGAAAACTTTTTTGTCAAAATATATTTTTCAAGAAAAGATTCATATTCTCTTTTCTTGAAGTTGGTTGAAATAAGGATGAACAAAGAAGAAACAATTAAAGATTTTTCTTTTAGATTTATGAAAGTTCTTTATGAGATTCCTCAAGAAATGTTTCCAAACGATGTCATTATTTTTAGCTGTTACGGAAATGCTTTGTCCACAAATTGAGATTTCTATTGAGGCAAGAAGGAAAACGCAGCTGGAAAGAATTAATGCAGTGAGCTAAACTCATTGAAAGATTTGTTCTTGAAACCGGTGCCAACATATTAGACCCCTCGAAATTTATCCAAGACAATGAAGGAATGAATTTAGAAGAAAACTTGGAGGAAATAAATGATTTTTTTTTTTTAGATCCCGATCTTGAAACAAAAAATGAAAATACTAAATTTTCAATCCAAGAAGAACACCATCCTCTGTATGATTCATGCGAGGTAAATTTTAACCTCTCATGTGCTCAATTTGAGAATGATGATTATAGCGAAATCAATGATGAACATGAGGACTTAATTCAGTTTGAAAATATTGTAGCAGAGTCTCAAATAATACAATCAAGGTACATCAAGCCACAACAACAATGTTTACATCGGAGGGATAGAAATCATCACTTTATATCAAATTTGTATTATGTTGATTGTTTTCATGAAGCAGAGTTCATGAAGAAATCATTTTCCAAGCATCAAAGGAAAGACAGTTGAAGCAAGAGGAATCATGGATGATACATTTTATTTCTGAAGATCATGAAGTTATTGATGAACAATAAAATATGGCCTTATAGTTCCCCACAAAATTTCACCAATAGTTCACCATTGCAACCTCACCACGGAGACATGATCATTGTACAAAGAAAGAATTCCTTCAAGGAATTGATGTTGAATCATAAATCTTAGATGTGGTTGATGATAAGGAAAAAGAAGAAATGATTCTCAGATTGGAAACTCCCTATCCAATCAAAGAACACAATATTCTTGAGAAAATAAAGTTGATTTAATTGAATCATGGTTCCAAAGCATTTTTGGCCAAGCGATACAATCAGATTTCAAGCACATCTTGTTCAGTCTCATCACAATATACTTTGGGCATGTTGTTGATCATTTGGTAGCAACCTCAACATATTGTCGCAACTTCAACATATTGTCCAATTCAGGAGCTCATTCTACAAGTCAGCTGGATGCTTGAATGGCTCCATTGGAAATCTGCCTACACCTAAGGTGTCCCTTTCTTTCAAGTAAGTTAGGGTAGGTAGATCATATATGTACATATTTTTGTTCAATGTTGCACAATAAGACAATCAAACTCGAAGGTAACTCCAGGAAAGAATAAGAATTACATGAATTTATTTGAAGATGACTCCATAGCCCAATAGAGAAGGTAACTCATCTTGAGATTCTGATGTTCTTAGCAACCCACAGGGGGTCACTGTCCCGCAATTGGAGCCAGTTGTTGACCAAAATTTGGTCATCTATATTTTCCTGCTCTTGGATTAATAAAAACAATAATGATATCGGAAGATGAAAATTTTTGAACTATTATAAGTTCGTTATGTGGTCCTCGGTCTCAGCTTCGTCATGCATTTTTCGGATTAGAAATTTGAGTTCGTATGCCCAAGATATTTGTTAGGACCCTATAATGTACCTTTTTGTTCATACTTTTTGCTATCATTACATCCTTTTCCCACTCACATTTAAGCCTACATTATCACCTTAACCTATTTTCCCAAAGGTATATAACGTTTTTTCTCTTTGCTATATGTTTAATTTGTTTTACATGTGATTTTACATTACTCTCATACTTAGCCATTAAATATATAGTTGCTGAAACAGTTTGAACTGCAGTTAACATACTGTTGCTGTTTGAAGACCACGTTGCTGAAACAATCAACAGTTCGCAAATTCTGTTGCTGAAATAGTCCGTGATTTGCGACGTTGAAACAACATTTCACATACAA
>SNQJ01S0163051.1:0-20015 GCA_010110895.2 Picea sitchensis | reverse complement strand
GCCCTTTGACTCTGTATTAGTTTTTTGTTGATTTTAAATTTGTGTGCTATATCCAATGTATATAACATAGGAAATTAATATATGTATTTTTTTAAATAACAAAAAAACATATTTTTCTAAAATTTAATTGGCTAATTTGAAGTGTTATTGCAGGCTTCACGTCATTCAATGTATAAAATTAATTACACAATTAATGGATTTGCCAGTGTTTTCCAAGTACTACCGACTCCCTATTCATTACGTGTCGTTTAAGCAATTGAATTGGCATTGTTTGTCGCAGTAGCCGGATATCCGTAAGGACGAGCGGGATTGGGACCTGCCGGTATATTCGATGTTGTCGGGGCGGACATCAAATTCGTGAAAGGTTCATCATTGTAAACACCTTAGGTACTTGTCCAAACTTCGAGTTTTGTTGTGTAATAAATTATATCACTTTCGAGGTGAAGTAAAAGGAAGTTGCGTGGAAGTTTCACCTTCCATTATACGACACCCTCCTGCTAAAATATATGATACGAGTCAAGCATTTAAGGTAACATACAGGAAAGATGCACCCTGTCACGATCGAGATCCTCATGTCACTATCTAAGATACCTCTAAACTGTTGGTCTGACCTGCTAGTCCTATCTGAAGCATGACACACCGACTGGGTTACATGTCGAGGTACTCTATGCATTAAATTGGTTACTGCTTTGATAGAGCATTGGTTTTTGAGTAATAGTTTTCCCACCACCAGCCAAGTTTCATTACTTTCATTCGCACCAAATCGTGTATGGTTTTGGCCTTCTCTATGTGAGATTGTTACAATGCTCTGAAGTTATTTCCCTCGGTTTAAGTCTGGAACTGTCTTTTGTTCGGTCTATGCTTATGACAGTGGAAATCACTTTCTCTCACAGAGTTCCTGAAGGAACTCTTCTTTTAAACCATGTACTATAATTTTCTTTGGTTAAATAATGTTTCCCAAGGAAGCCTACCACGATGGGTCTATTAGCAAGGTTCGAGCCCGGTGCTATCACTCGTTCCGGGTTGCGTTACCCATGTTCTGGTTGATGAAGGAGGTAAGTGGTAACTCTTAAACATTTCCCTGGATTTTTCGTATTTTCTATCAGTGTAAAATCTTCTAAGAGTAACTCTTAAGCTCGTTCCTATGCTTTCAAATAGCTTCGTATTTGCTACCCAAGTAAGCTTTCGCGTATTTGCAATTTTTTTCAATGGAATATGGAAGTTCAGGTTTAGGCCATTCCACATCTCCCTCTTCACACAATAGTGAGAAAACAATAGTTATTAAACCGTATGTATGAATAGAGGAAAGTTTCGATCAAATTTATCTTGATTCGAGAGATTCTTATGGTAAATGATTGGTTTTTTTTTTGTTTTTTTTTCAGGTAACAAAATACAGTTGTGGAGGTATTATTATTGGGTGCATATTTGATCATAGGATTGCTGATGCATTTTCTACCAATATGTTTTTAATATCGTGGGCAAAGCTTACTCAGAAGGAGTCCATTGAAATGTTGAAACCTAACTTTAATCGATCCATATTACATGCTTGACAACCTCCTTATTATTGCTTTGCAATTGATGAAATGTATACGAGACTATCCTCCGTGCACTTAGAAGAATCAAAGAAAGCAGATCCTTTTCCTTCTCTAGTTAGCAGGATCTATTATCTAAACGCCAAAGATGTTCAGCTTCTCCAAAGCAATGCAAGTGGACATGGCAAACAATATAGCAAATTGGTCTTTTTTTTTTCTTACCTATGGAAGTTATTGATCCATAGTCAGGAGATGCACGATGATATAAATTGTTGCATAGGTGTGGTAATAGATGGTCGTAGACGTTTAAAAAACATGGGAATGCCATCTAATTACTTTGGCAATGTATTATCACTACCTTTTGTGGAAGCTCAGGCCACAGATCTTAAAAACCAACCACTTAGTTGAAGTGCTGAGCTAATTCATGATGTTATATGCAGTGTTGCAAGTGAGGAACATTTTCAAAGCTTAGTCGATTTTGTGGAAATGATCCGACCAGAGCCTGCCTTAGCTACTATTTACTGCAGACGAGATATTGCATTACAGAAGAGTCCCGGTATTTTGGTTTCCTCTGGGTTAAAATTTCATTCTCTGAGATTGATTATGGATGGGGCAAGCCTTATTTTGGAAGCTACCATTTTCCTTGGGGCGGGGAAGCCGGTTATGTCATGCCACAACAAAGTTCTTTGGGAGATGGAAGTTGGGTGGTATACATGCATCTTCCTCTAAATCAATTAGAGGACATGGAGTCCCATGTTGACTGCCTTTTGCATCGCATTACTTCGAGTTTCTTAGGATTGTATTGATTTACATTAAAATTAAAACATTTTATTATTATGTTTTTGGTTAATCACTCGACTCTGTGATTGAACTAAATCTAGGGAAATGTTTAAGAGTTAATCACTCTTAGAAAATACGAAATCCAGGGAAATGTTTCAATGTTAATCACTCGACTCTGTGATTGAACTAAATCCAACTTGTTACTAGTGTTCACTGTGGGTATAGTTATTTTATTAAGTGTCATCACTGCTATTAACTGTTTGATATCACTGCTATTAAGTCTAAATAATGGAGACTTTAATTTAACTTGGTGGCATAGCTTTGCATTAAAATATGCATTAAAACTGCGGAATAAGGTTTTGAATTTTGCAAGTTGCATTGTCGTCTTTTCAGTGATAATATCAATGGAGCTTTTGTATCTTGCTCCTGCCAGTGCAAAGAGATTTTTTCCTCCTTACAATGCACAAAGTCCTTTTGTTTTAAAGGTCTTTTATGGTATTGTCCTTTTATTTCTTGTTACGAAATATTTTAACACCGACAATGTACCTAGTTCCATGAGGATTTAGTTCCATTCAGCGTACTATTCATTATACATTTTGAATAACAAACAACCGTCAATTATTATCTCTTGACAAACACTATTCATTACTTGTGCATTTAGTTACATTAGGTTTCATTGTTCAACATGTATTTCCCAGCTAACTCGGCAGGGACTGCGTTTCTATGCAACCCTTGTTATCTAAATTTGCTATTTAATTATTTTTTTTTTTAGTTTTTAATTTATAAAAAAATGAATTATATATTTTTGTTAAATATTAAAAAATAATGTTATTTAACTACAATTTTTTTATATGTATTGAAGTAAAGGTAAACAATGTGTTAAAAATGGTGTTTTTCCCTATATTTTAAAAGTATGGAACAATAAATTAATTAAGGAGACACAATTATATGAAAAATCGTAACTTCAAAAAGTAAATCGTAAAAAATATTTTTAAGATTGAAAGAAGCATGAAAAAATGACTAAAAACACCGTTGAATAAAAAAAAATTGAAAAAATTGAAAATAGATGAAAAATAAGCATTTAAAAAAATGTGGAAAAATTGTGGTGGATTGAAAAATTTAAAATATCGAAAAACCACCTAAAATGGGAGAGGGAGTGCTATCCGTAGCACCATTTTTAAAAACGGGGTAAAAAATTGGACCCCCCCATTTTTAAAAATGGGGTAAAAAATTGGACCCCCCAAAAACGAGAACTCGTTAAGTTGTAACTATGTTCTTTCATAAAAATTTATTATTATATTATTACCCACCTTTTAACTTTTCCATTTTATACATTATTTTATTTAACCCACATGTAACTTTATGCCATGTGCCCAAATCTCCTTGGATGACATGGAAATATGTTTAAGCCTATGGAGGAGTGCCACATGGAAGCCAATTAATTGGAGACACATGACAATATATTAATGGTTGGACGAAATTTAATCCAAGGGTCCATATTTGTCCATGAATTTTGATTAATGGTGGCTCAGTCACGATCTTGCAGAGGGCATAACTTGAACTCTGTGTGTCGGAATCGCGCAAACTTTATACCGTTGGAAAGATATTTTGATGTAGAAGATGATGGTACAATTTTCAAAGACTAAAGGTTGCTACATTTTCCCCAGAAATTAAAATATTAGTCAGCTTCATTTTTAATGGGCATGTGTGACAACTCAACTTTACGAGCTCATATCTTGAGATCCAGGGGATGGATTTGGACAAATTTTATATCGTTGGAAATCTAAGACAATGAAGATCACATGTGAAATGATTTCCATGGGTAAAACGCTTATTATCATTCCCAGATAATTAAAACACAATCATCCTCTTTTCAAGGGAAATTAATTAAATTTCAAAAATAAAAGTTTAATTAAACTTTTATTAAAAAAGGAGAGGGACCCACTTTCAATATACTTGTATTAATGATGTGAATTCATTAATGAGGCATTAATTAAAGGGAATGTTTCAATAAAAAACTTGTACGGGAATTTCTAGAAGGGAGAAACCCTAACCACCCAAGTAGTTGGAAAATCTCTTCTTAAAAAGAGAAGAGAGGCTCCATCAAAGGTCCAACAATGAGTATTGTAGAGATAGACCATCATAGTAAGTTTATGCTGATCACATCTTTATTTTTCTTTATCAAGTTCTTCATCTAGTTATTCCACCTCTTTCACTAGAAAGGTTTAACCGAAGACTGATAACTCCTCTTTTCTTCTTACCAGGTATTGCTGTTCTTCTACTACCCACCATCTTCCTTCTAAGAGCTTATTTCTTGTATTTATTTGCTTTATGGTCCGCGGGAGCCCCAATCCCAGTCTTTAAGACAAACACATTTTAAATTTCAAAGAATATGTAACAAACTATATATTTTTTAGAAATTTCAAGAGAGCTACTTTGGGAACAATCTCGACTGTGCTTTGTCACCCTGTTTTTAGAATATAAAGTATTTGAGGTTGATCTATCATTATCTTTATTTGAGCTGCCCATGTGTCCACTCTGTTAAAGTTCTCTTATGCATGTGGATCATTTTTCTTTTTGTGATAAAAAATCTTTATCTTAAACTATGATGGATGTGAGGAAATTTTATCTATTTTTGTTGAATGTATGAAGTGTGCGGTTCCTGGTCATTTCTCAGGAACTTTCTTTAAAAGTAAAGCAAAACATTTTTTTCCTTGTTATTTTATATTTCTTTGATTACCACGACGAACTTCTGCAAAGTCCCACATTCTGATGATTTAGAGTCCCAAGAAAATCTGAATTAAAGAGGAGTACCACCTCTATAAAAACGAAGGGGGATTTATATCCTCGTGAGGTTGCCGTTTTGGTCCTGACAGATTCAAGCGTCAACATGGAGGAAGATGGAGATGAAAACCCTAGAGGTCAAATCTAGATGGTTTGAAAGTATTGGAATGAAGTCTCGGGAAAGTCCAAGGGTTGCCAAGTATGTTGAGTAACCTGCAAATGGTGAAATACATGCCCGAGATACAAGAAAAATAAGCATATATTGCAATATAATCACTTAGACAAGCAAGTTAAGATTGTTGTCCCTAATAACAACTGTTAGTAACAATGTATATCAACAATAAAATGGCATCACAAGCTGCAAAATAAATGCTAGAGATCAAGTAGAAGATACAAGAGAAAGACTAATTAAAGACTAGCTAAACTCAAGATAAAAGACTAAAATTCTGGCATGAAAATATAAGGCTGTTGTAAACACTTGTCTGCAACAAATTATATCAGCGTTACGGCTATAACATTCAATGTATTACAACAAGAAAATCAGCCACTGAAAACCCTCCAAACTTCGCCAAAAAGTGTACTAGACCAAGAAGAGTAAATGTGCAAACTTTGGGCAAATTCCAATGGTTGATTAGGGAGTTATTCAAGTAAATGAGTTAGGGTTTCTGCAGCCTTAATGGTTGAAGATGCAATTTTATAACAACAAGAAGAAGTATCCCTTTGATGGGGACGCTCTAGTGGCTGTGAGGTGCCTAAGGCACAAGGAACACAATCCAAGTTACAAAAAGCAAATATGACGAGAAATCACGTTTCCCAATGCAATAATTTGTTCTCCAATGCAAGACTAGTGCCTTTAATTATGGGTTAATGGGGTAAAAAATAAAGAGCTAAGGTTGCTAAATCCTCGAGGCTGTAAATCCTCTTACTTCCCAAGGCAAGTAATCTAATTAGGGTTTGAAGATGAGGGATGTAAATCCTCTTACTTCCTCAACTAAACCCTTGCAAAAAAGCTTGATAAAGTGGTGGAAACTAGGATAGGGGTGTATATCCTTATACTCCCTATCTAGCCTTGGCTAAAACAACCTTATCTTGAATTACAAATGATAGTAACAAAGTAAAGAGACCATACCATTCAAGAAAAAGCCTTAAAATGCCAAAGTAAACCTCCACAAAAGCAAGAGAATGACCTCCTAGAGATAGTGCACCATCATCATCATCAACCATAACCATAAAAACATTATTCCATAGCACAAGAGGCAAAATACTCCAAGTGTGCGAAAATTTCAAACAAAGTACTTCTCACAAGAGGGAGAGGTATGTTAAAATGAGATCTTATGATCTCTTATTTATACAAAATGTCACTATGATAGTGTGTCCACATAATTAAGGGTAAACCACAAGACTAAGGGTTAACAACCCTAATCTTTCCCCTTTTACCAAGTAATATTAAACAATTCATTTAAATTTCACTCTTGCACAAAGAAAAACCCTAGTTCATATGGACATCACGCCTTTAGAATACGTTTTGGCACTAAGGAGAGTGGAAAGGCTTCCCAAAGCCACATGTCAAGCATTAAAACCACTTCCTTCATGATCAAGGCTCAAGCCCCTTCAAAACGTCCTTGTGCTAATGCATGTCACCTCACCACCAAGCCTAACCCCCCTAGGTGATGTCATGCCTCTAGAAGTGGCGTTTTGTCTCTCCTAGGCAAAATGTTTGGCATGTGGGGGCTAGATTATGTTGTCCAAGTCATCATCTAGGCCTTCCAAGTTTGATCTTTCTCATCTGGCATGCGAGTCCTTGGCATCCACCTATGGGATTCAAGCCCCATGGAAGCCCAAGCTAGGTTCGTTCTTCCAAAACTATCCACCAACTAGGTCCTGCAATGAAAAATAAGCATGCCCTCCAAGGATCTCAAGTCATAACATCATGATAAGTGAATCCAATCGATAAATGAGCCACTTAAGCATGTGCATCAAAGATCACCATGTCAAACAATTAAGTGCTCAAAGACATTATGTGACTTGTCAAGCTTGAATATGGGAGGGTTGACGAGGTGTGCTATTGGGTAGATCTTGCCCTAGGTCAAGGAGAGTTTCCAAGAGATCCCTCTCTAAGCCATGTAAAGTGGGTGAAGTGGTTAGGGTCAAGACTCAATGGGCATATGGCTCATGACATACAAGAGGTCGTAGTGTCTCATTCATGGGTGCCTTTGTAGAGGGTGTGTGGTACCTTCGTCCGTAATGCACTTTTTCCAAGCCCATTATTTTTCCATTCTTTCATTCTTTCATAAATTCAAGCAAAGGTTGAAGGCCATTGCCCTGGCGTGGTGTCCAGATAATGGCAGTGTCACCCACAAACACCTAGTGGAAATGAGAAGGCTGGCTGGTGATGAGAACCCCCTTCTCTCAACCATGTAACTGAGAGCCATTACCTTGGCTTGGTGGCCAGATGATGGTAATGTCATACCACTAGATATTCATGGACATGATAGGCCGGCTTGTGATGGGGCCTCCTATCCTTCAACTAACCTTTTAAGCATTCTTAATCATATTTTATTGTGGTCCCCCTTTTCTCAAAGATAAGCATTTCATTGATTTCTTGGGTGATACCTGGGAGAAGCATCTAGAAGGTTCATACATAGGATTTTGTCTTTTACCCGACATCAATCCCTTTGGGCCTTCAACCCCTTCTTCCCATCGAATGAGGGGCAACCCCTTCTTGGGTCAATACACCCTAAAATCCCAAGAGATAAGGAAATGGGGGGAAATAGTGATGGAAAGTGGTAAGTATGGTCATGAATGGTACGATGGCTCTTCAAGGGAGTTCCTAGTAGCAAACCCATCCCCAAGGAAGACCACTTACTAGGGCACAATGTCAACCACCAGGGTGAAGCAGGGAAAAAGGAATAATGTCCAAGCATATATCATGAAATTTAGAGCAATGTAAGATACAACATACTCAAATGCCTTAAATGTTGAAATGATGCTCACCATAATACTGACTTGTTACCTCATGGAGAAAAGCCCACAGCCCTCTGGAGGCCAGCTGATGTGGTGGATGCCATTTGAAAATCTGCGACCTCTGTGGTGGTGAGAAGGGTCTCCAACTGTGCAAAAGGGTAGCTAGCGGGCGAAAATAATGAGTGGACAAATGATATTACTTATGTGCCTCTGATAGATTGATCCAATTCAATTTGATTTGATTGATTTTGATAGAAAGAACTCGTGTGACCAACTTACCACCTTACTACACAAATACACCAGTGCTGGTCATGTCGTCTCTCAACACTCCATATCTGCAGCCTGAGGGCCTCGAGACATAATCTCCTTAGTTATCCACAAAATCAGGATAACATGCCAATTCAAGGGACTGCTGTAATACACCTGTTACAACCATCAATCTGTTGTTCTAGTCCTTTAGAACAACCCTCAGAATCTCTCTTAACTCTTGCCCAGAAGTGTCCCAAGACTGCTGCTAAATCAACCCTTTTGAACCTGCTGTTCTAGCCCTCCTTTGTTGTTCAAAGTATGTCCTCAAGGTCTGCTGTTGACCTGGTTGTTACAACCCTAATGGCAGCCCTCAAGACTGTCACTAAACTACCAGAACTTAGTTGTTGTTCCAATGCTGTTCTAGCCCTAATGACAACCCTCAAGACTATCACTAAACTACTAGAACCTAGCTGTTGTTCTAATGTTGTTCCAGCCCTCAAGCAATCCTCTAGTTCTGCTGTTACAGTCCTTCTTCTTGGCTGCCAAATGATCCTGGACTATGGCTGTCCTCACCCTTGCAGGCCTGACCCTTAACTCTGCTGTAGCCTCCTTTTCTCTGCTGCCAGTTGACTTGTAGCTAATTTCCGAGCCTCCACAACAGCCTCAGTGCTTGGTTGTTGCCCTAAACCACTAAGCCAAGCCTCCAACACACCTATAGGTCCCTTTCCTACAAGCCAAAACTCTTATACACCAGCCGCAACCCTAATCTCGACATGCCGAACCTCTCTAGGCATGCGACTGGCCTCTTTAAGCTGACCGAGTCACCAAAGACCCTAGCCACAACCTTCCTCTAGACCGCGACTAACTTATCCTATAGGTCAATCCCTCCCTTAAGAGACTGCTACCTCTAGCTTGCTGGTCGAGCCTTCCTCTGCAAAGAACCTGCCCAAGACAATAAAAGAACAACAGAGTTGAGGACTAGTGGCCCCTCTGCATAGCTAAAACTTTAAGGCTGAGGTCACCACACTTGGATTGAAATTACCAAGCATCCACAAGAGAATTGAAATGTCACAATGACATTGATCTCCTTTTATACAAGTCTTAAGGGTGAACGAGAAATCCCTTAACCAAATTCAACATCAAATTAGGCTTGTTTACTCACATGTGGGTGTGAAGCCCCAACACAAGCCCAAAAAGCTCCACACCAAACCCATTAAGCCCTAACTCAAATCCAAGGGCGTTTCACTGAACCGGAAGTGTAATCTGGTGCCAACGATGATTCCCACATTCTTGACACCATGGCCATGTGAGAATACATGCCCGAAGCTATAAAACATCAACAAGGGAGACTAACTTATGATGAGTTAGATCAAGCCAAATTAGAAAGATTTCAAAATGAGCTTATTTCACGTATTCCAATGCAACAATTCACATTCTTCAATGCAATTAAAACAACTTATCCTTAGGCAATGGAGTCAAATAATAGCTAAAAAATCAAGAGGGAGAGCCAATTTGAACCTTGGTTTTGAACCCTTACAAAACCAAGTTGTCCTCCTTTCCTCAAGATGTTCTAGTGATTTAAATTGAATTAGGGTGAGATCTTCTAGGGGTGTAAATCCTCTTACTTCCTAGAATATCAACCCTAGCCAAGCCTTTGCAACAGGGGCGTAGGCCCTTTTACTTCCTATAGAAAAGATTGAACAATTCCAAGACAAACACTGAAAGATCTATAGTGGAGGGTGTACACCTTTATACTTCTCCTAGGGTTTAAAATTTAAAATCCCTGAACAAAGATAAACAATTGTAGAAATATACTCAAAAAATCCAAAAAAGATAGATGCCAAACCCTATTCTTTACCAAAGATCGTCCACATTTATCCAAGATAAAACCTCAAGAGAAATCGATTTGCTCCAAAATGCCAAAGACAAGCCTTTTCCCACAATGCACAAGAGAAAATTAAGAGGCCAAAATTCTCCTTAGAGAGGGAGAACCCTCACAAGTGAGTTGTATCCAAATGAAAAATGACTTGTCTCTATTTATAGAGGAAAACCCAAATCATATTTGTGCACATTGACAATTAAATCCTTAATTTTAGGTCAAAACCAAAGTAACAATGCTTAATTAATCATTTTGCACCCTTTGCCCACATAGGCTACAATATGATAAAAAAATGACAAAATAATGGCATTTAAGCCCAAGAGACTCTTCTCCAAGGTGGCACGTGTGAAGGTAAGCCTCCAAAGGCTAGGACGTCATGCTCCTAAGGTGCTACGTCATCACCAAAGCAAGCAAAAGAGTGGGGGTACAAGTCCACAATACAACCAAGTGCACTAAACATTCCAAACGTCCTTTTAATTGCGTGACGTGATGCTGCAAAAGAGGGACCTTTGGGCATAGGAGGGTGACGTCATCTCTCTTCATGGTTCCAGGCCTTTCTCATGTGCCAAAGAGGTCATCCAAGGTGCAACACTCATCATTCTCGACCTCCAATATGTGGGGCACAACATCCATCCAATAGTCTTTCAAGACCCTATGAAGTTTCAAGTAGCTTAGTCCCTTCATGAATGACTTTCACTAGGAAAGGTACTGCAAGGACAAGCAAATACGCCCTCCACGGGTCCACAAGTCATATGAATCATGCCAAGTAAGCCACATTTAATAAAAGAACCACCCAAACAAGTGCATTAAGTCCCCCCTTTTCAAATTAAACTAATGCTTAAAGACCTTATAAACTTTGCCAAATTTAGGTATGGGAAGGGTGTCATGGTGCCCTATTGGGTAGGCCAATCTCCAAGTGAAGGAATGTTTCCCAAAAAGACCTTCTCTAGACCATGTAATGAATATGAGGTGGATTGGGGGAGGTACTCTTGGGCATGGGGTTCTCGACATATCAAGGGCTCATATTGTCTCATTTATGGGTGCCTTTGTGGAGGGTGCGCTGTATCCCTTTGTTTGCAATGCAACATTTTTCCAAGCCCTTTATTTTCCTTTCTTTTTATGGTCCGAACATTGAGTGCTATGTGCAATGGAAAGAAAAGGAGCACTGCAATGCCACTTGAAGTTAGAACACATTGAGTGCTATGTGCACTGGAAATTAAAGAACACCACAATGCATCCCGCCATCAAGTGGGACACTTTTTATTTATTTTCTTTTAAAAGGTCCTGTTATCCCCTAGCTTAGGGATAACTAAGGAGATTATGTCTCGAGGCCCACAGGTCCTAGACATGGAGTATCGAGAGCCATATTGACTTGAGACTAGCCCTGGAGGGCCCATCTTTCATCTTTAGCACCTCCACCTTGTCAGCAACAACAACATCCATCCCATCGACCTGGTACTTCAACAACAGTGGGTCTTGCTCCATGAGGTAATGAGTCCGGGTATCATGGTATGTGCCACTCTGATTCTCAAAACATTTGAATATGTGCATTTAATTCTTTTTGCTTCTGACGTGTGCTTGGACTTTATGCCTTTCCACTTGTCCACACCTGGGCGAAATGATAGGATGCCCTAGCAAGTTGGTTCCCATAGGGTTTGAGTTTCCACTGGGTGGGTTCATGAAACGTTATTGTTCATTCCCATCATAATTATCACTTTTCATCTTTTCCCCTCTCATCCATCCCATACATTGGTTCAGGCATTGGGTTTGTCAAGCTAGCAAAGGGTTGTACCTTACCTTGTGGGAAGAAGGGGCTAAAGGCCCAGAGGGTAAAAGTAGTTGGAAAAATATTAAATCCAAAAGAACAAAACCTTTAGATGCTTCGCCCAGGGATCCTCGAGAAAGCAATAAAAGGCTTCTCAGCAAGAAACATAGGGACCTATAAAATAATAAAATCAATATCTAGTTGGAGGATAGGGGGTCTCATCACGAAACAGCCTATTAGGTCCATGGGCATGGCGGTGTGACACCACCATTCCGGTGAGATCACAGGAGCCGAGGTAGTGGCTCTTGGTGGCAACCAAGAGAAGTCCCCATCATGAGCCAACCTTCTCATCTCCATGAAATGCTTGTGGGTAACATTGTCATCCTTGAGAGGTCCTGCGCTGAAGTGTCCCCTAGCTAGTCTCTCTTGAAAGAAAAAAGCAATAAGATAAAGATAAAGGCATTGAATGGGCTTGGAAACATTTGCATCCGACAGGGTGCATATCACCCTCTTGAGGCACCGCAATTAAATGCAGCCACATTCCCACTTATCATCTGCTGCACCTTGCTCAAACATCCCGCACCACCTCATCCACTTACATGGATTGGATTTGTCTTCACTTGGAAACATCCGTCCGGTGAAATTAGCCAATAGGACCTCACGGCGTCCTTTCAAACTTGGCTTGTAGAATAGCTTAATATCTTTGAGCACTTGTCTAGGAAAAGGAGCTAGTCACCACGCCAGGGTAGTGGCTCTTGGTGGCATAACCAAGAGAAAGGGGGTCCCATCATGAGCCAACTTTCTCATCTCCATGAAATGCTTGTGGGTAACATTGTCATCATTGGTCACCACGCTAGGGAAGTGTCCCCTAACTAGTCTCTTGAAAGAAAAAGCAATAAGATAAAAGATAAAAGGCATTGAATGGGCTTGGAAACATTTGCATCCATGACAAGGTGCATATCACCCTCTTCAGAGGCACCCACAGGTAAGCCATACATTCCCCTATCATCACTGCACCCATTGCTCAAACATCCCTCACCACCTCATCCACTTACATGGCTTGGATTTGTCTTCACTTGGAAACATCCCATGTCCAATGAGAATTAGCCCAATAGGACTTCCTGACGTCCTCTCCAAACCTGGCTTATAGAATAGCATAACGTCTTTGAGCACTTGTCTGGGAAAAGGGGGTTTTATGCACATGTTTAGATAACTTGATTATTAGATGTGATTGACATTGCTATGATCCCTGTGACTTATGAGCCCATGGAGGGCGTACTTCTTGTTGTTGCAGGGCCACACCAAACAGATAGGTACACATGGGGAGATGACTAGTTCATACCTCCATAGGGCTAAAATCCCACCAGATGGATGCTGAGACCCAACCAGGGGCAGAGACAAGTCAGAGGCTTGCACCAGAGAGAGAGGAGGACGTTCGACCAGAGACAGCCTGGCAGGCCTGGACCCAAGGGTGTCTTGCCCTCTTTTTATGATGTTGGCCTTGAAAGGCCCATGACGTCACCTCTGTGACCCTTGACGTCACCAGCGTTTGATGGACACTTTGGAGGCAGTTATGTGCCAAGTGGCACGTGTGGCTTGATCCAGAGGCCTTGGGAGGCCTAACGTTTTTCTCCTGGAGGCCAACGTTTCACCAGAAAGGCCTAACGTCACCCTAAAGGGGCATGACATCACCTATTTTGCTTGATTTAGGGTTTAAATTGTCATTTTTATGTAAAAATTGGATATTACATGTAAACTGGCCATGTCGGCCTTTTTGACCTAATTTGTAAATTAAAGGTTATTGTAACTGTATAAATAAGGGAAAAATCACTCTTATTTTTCATCATCTTTCATTCACACTTAAGTGAGGTATGAAATTGGTGCCCTAATTAGGGTTTATTGGCTGAAATTTGGTGCGCACTTCTTGAAGGAGGCTAGTTTTGGTGTATTTTAGCATTTTTCTTGGTGGAAGTCTTCAACTAGGCCTATTGCTAGATGATTCTTGCTAAATGTAAGTAAATTTCCTGCAATTCTTCTTCATTTGAATGGTTATGGTGTATTTATCTTGCATTTCTTCCAAGATTATGAAATTGCTAGCTTAAAACCCTAGGAGGCTAAAGCACATGCTATTTTTCTTACCTTAACAACTTTTCACCTACTAGATTGTGCTAGAAACCCTATTTTTCTTGAAACTTTGTGCTAAGGGCCTTGCCATTGCAACACCCTAGCATCATTTTCTTCATCTAGCCGTCATCTACTTCATTCTTGAGCTAAAGAAGGAGGAAAACCGCTAGGACCTAGGGTTACCTACTTCCTAGTGGCCATTTTCCCCCTAGGTTTTAGTGATTGAAGCCTTGGGTTACCAACACTTCAATCATTGACCTTCTTTTCTCTAGCCCTTGTATTATCATTTGTTCTTTCAAGATTGCCGTTGCTAAAAGAGACTCCATTAACCCTAAAAGCACTGATCTAAGCCTTGCACTTGATTGATTGATAAAAACTATTCTCAAAACTTTTACCCCAAGCTATCTACTAACTTCTCCTAACCCTAGAGTAGACTAATTAGCTAACCTACTTGCTGCTGTTACAAAAGTAAGCTACAACCTTCTATTGCAGCATTAAAAGCACCTAAAAGAAATTGTAAAATTGATTTATACACTAATTAGCTTCTGACAAATGCTAGGACTTTGCTATTATTGAGTGATTATTTTTGGTCATTTTGAAGCTCTTTTAAGGCATTTATTGTGAAGCTATTATCTTATAAACATTGCTGTTATAAAATTCTGTTTGCTTCATCATACATCAACTATTTCTTTTATTGATAAGTCCATGGTTTTATGAAGTACTAACAAGAAGTTGTACTTGCAAAAGATATCGTTTTCTTGTTGCTTTGTTTTGGACATGTACATTTAAGCACTTCATCACTTCATTGGTTAAAACCTTGGGACTTTTTGATCAGTGTGACTTGTGAGAGGGGATACTTTTATAGACACTTTAACCTTTTCCTTCTCAAACCCCTAGGTCACCGGGGATGTCTCCCCTAGGCCATCAACCCTAAATAGAAAGAGGTATCTTATTAAGGTGACAGTGATAGGATAACCGCCTATTACGCCAATTTGCCTCCCTTAGCCTTTTCCTTTGGGACAAGTACAAATTGCACGATAACATTTTGGTGTTGTTGCTGGGGAACAATGAGTCATTCCTCCTCAAAGATGACACTTTTCGGTAAGCCTTTCCTAAAAAAATCCTTTACTTTGCAAAGCTTTCTTGACAGCTCCACTGAGGGTGATCCCCTCATCCCTTTGATAGTTTCAAGAAAATTATCTGGCGACTTCACAATTGACAACCCGTAGCGGACGACAATACACACTTTCTTCTTCTCCCGTAGTTTCTATTATCCCTATAGATCCTCCTAAATGGTCTCACAAAGAAATTTTTGGCCCTTTGGACTTAACTAACACCCAAGGAGGATTACATGATCTCCCCAAAGAGGTTGATTCCTAGATACCTAAATTCTCGAGAGAAGTAGGATCTTATGGCAACTCACATTGGAATAAGTTTTATGAGGGATATGAATTTCACCAATCAGGAAAAGAACAACCTGACACCTTCATGAGGCTTTTTGCAAGCTCACTCACCGGGAGTGCCAGAGGTTAGATTAATGGTCTCCCGAATGGAAGCATCAAAACCCTTGAAGATCTTGAACGAGCTTTCAAGGACAGATGGTGTAAAAAAGAAAGCATGGCCTCCTTTTACTCTCAATACCTCGAAGTTTTCAAACAAACAGACGAAGACGGTAGGGAATTCAATAATAGGTTCAACACTCTCATTAGCAAACTTTAACCCAATTTTCTCCCAAAGAGCGTTATTCTCCAACATTACCTTAACTCCTTTGAAGGAACTTTACAATTTATCCTCAAGGATCGATTACCTACAACCCTAGAAGTTCAATATGCTGCCTTCTGTTAGCGATATTTCTTGTCTCGGGATTAGGCGTACACAGGTCTGCAGTTTGCACAGGAAGCACCTGAGCATATCACGAGAGAATCCCATTTTGTAGCAGCAAGTCAAGCAAGCGAGCGGGCAAAGTTTTGTCTTCAGCAGTCGAGAACCATCCTCAAAGCAAATTGACGGTCAGAATCTTACAGAGGAGATCGACGAAATCCCGTCAGCCGTTAGATCTCGAGAAGTTGCGCCGGGGTTAAGCCCTAGTATGCAGAGGAGGAGTCCCGGGGGAGTCATCGGGATATTAGAGTCATCGGGGTTTCAAATGGTAAGAGAACTGAGACCTTTCGAGTCTCGAAATACCGACGGAGATCCTAGTCGTTGATCTTGGCAGGACACGCGTCAGACATCAGGAGGAAAGTCGGGGTCCAGTTCATCGGAGAATCGGAGTTTTCGAAGACAAGAAACTCCTGCATGTAGGAATCACGATCTGCGATTTCCTGACTAGATCAGAACCGTCCGTCAGCAACGACATGTGGCGAGAGATCCCGCAGAGTCACGGATCGGGGAACTGAAAGTCCCGTGCACATGACAACGGGAATCGCGATATCCCGATACGCGATTTCCTGACGGAGTTAAGGACCGTAGTGGGGGACAGGTGTCGGAAGATCAATCCTTGTAGGGAGACAACGCCAAGTGGCATCGGCATATCGCGAACTCGGAGGCTCGTGAGTTGGAGCCGCAAAGATTTGCGTCCAGAGTTGCGAGATCGCGAGAAGTGATATCTCGGCAAGCGCCGGTTAGCATGTGGGACCGCAAGAGCAAGTGGAATACAGGTGGCAGGCTTTCGCGATGGGGAGCGGACCGTTGACAGGTCAACGGCCATGAGCCATCGGGGATCGGAGAATCGCGAGTCCGGAGGAGGCGTGCACATTGACGTCGCAAACTCCGAAACCCCGATGGAAAGCTATACAGCTGTGGTCATATGGTAGTAGGTCACATGGACTATTGTATAGCTCGGATGGGCTAGCGCATAAGGTGCATCGGAGAATCGGAAATTGGGGAAACAATTTACACAGGGTCACAGCCCATGGTCACTGGGGAAAGGAAAAGAGCTGCGCGAAAGGGGCCAAAGGCGTCGGGTTTCAGTCACAGGGAGGCCCGTCACAACCTCCAGTTGCCATCGGACCGGACCTCGATCCTAGTCTTCGCTTGGAGTAAATGAAAGCAGGAAGGGGTGGTTGAAACTTCTCTTCATTCATTAAGTGTGAAGTATGGAGAGTCTGGTAAGCGGTCCGCTCGAGAGGGTCCTGTGTACCCATTCTTTCAGAAAAGCCATGCCGAGTCCTCGACTAGCCGGAGGAGATCTGCACACGCTAATTCTGCATTTTCTGATTCAACTACTTCCCCTGCGGGAGCCATGCGCAGTTAAGGTGGTGTCCGACAAAGAGTATTAGTATGAGTTTGACTGAAAGGACACCAAGCCTTGGGCGACTGGGCATGCCTTTGCTAGGCGTTTTTCTCTGAGTATATAGACTCAGTCTTGGTATTTTTGTAAGGCATCGATGGTAGAGCAGAGCTCCCTACTGTAAAGTTTTAACAGATATTCTAGTTTTCCGGGTATGCATTTGTATTTGAGATTTCTTGTTTTATGACAAACAATTTTCCTAGCTTGTTTATGTTTTCCTCTCATACCAGAGAGTTCGTGTTTGACTGATTCTCGCGAATTATTGCAGTCGTGTGATGATGAAAGGTTCATTGTTGTATGATTGCATTCCCTGGTTTTGCGTTTGAATGTAAAATGATATTGCCTTCGAACGTCTTCTTCTACAGTCTGTTAGTAACTCGATGTTAGTACCAGACCTCTTCTTTTCTCTTATATAAGTCTTCTGCCTGTCTCACCATATACTACAACTCACTGTCTGAAGTTTATATAAGACCTCACTCTCCCATGCATGCTTAGCCTAGTTTCAGAGTTGAAACAATATTGTTTTGAGTTGGCTTCCATTCGGTCACCCCATCTATAAACCAATGTGACATAAAACTGATGGGCGTCGGGCTCTGCTCCTGTTAGCAATCCAGGAGTGACTTCCGTCGCCAACATTTCTGGCGCCGTTGTCGGGGACGAAGTTGAGTATTTTCCCCGGGATTGAACGACAACGATTAGCTGATTCTGAAGGTGCATAAGATATCAGAACTATTGAGATTGCTGCTGTGCACTTGGCGACTCCATTGTGACGACTTTGCTGGGGAGAACCTGCTCTATCAATTGTGGCTTTCAGAGGCAGGCACACGTGGTCTGATCCACAGATGCCCCTAGCTACACCTGAAAACGATCCAGAGGTGGTTCTCAGAAAAGGAAAGGCCCCTGAAGACGAAGCTTCCACCGCCGAAACAGGTAATCCGCCATCTCCTTCTGTAAGAACTCCATTTTCTCCCCCTCAGCTTCTTGATAGACCTCCTTCACAAGTTTCCCGTTTCCTGAATTTTGGGAGTGTTCCTGCTGAGTTTTCCCCTCCTGCTCTGGGATTGGAGGGAGAAATCCTCGTCACTCCCCTCTCCTCTGAAGCTGTACCTTGGCATAGACCCACAACCACGAAAGATTTCCTCGCTCCTCCACAAGAAGGAGCACCTGCTGACTTGAGCTCGTTAGCCTTCTCCTTGAATCCCCTCTTTTTTCCACCCCACTCCGAGATTCATTCCCGGTAGCCCCTTCGCGAACTCCTCCTCCGAGTTCTCCTCCACCTAATATTCCTATGGCAGGAGCAAATCCTCCTATGACCGAAATAGAGGTCATCATAGCCGCTAGGTACACTCCTCTTGTATTACCACAACTTCTCAATGCCCTCCCACCAGAAGGATACCTAAAGCCGTTGCCCAAGTTTACAGGCGAGGGGGACATAACTGCTGAAGAACACCTAGCAGCCTTCTACACTTTCACGGATGATAATGTTATCATGCACACAGACGTATGGATGAGAATTTTTGTCCATAGTCTCCAAGGAGAGGCTAGAAAATGGTTCAGGGCCCTGCCTCTTGGATCTATTGATGGGATCAGAGCTCTAGATAATGCCTTTTTGAGATAGTGGGGAGATAAAAAAGACTTCATGTATTACATAACAGAGTTTGGGTCGTTGAAGAGAAAGGAAGGAGAGTCTGTTTCTGACTTCTCCAAGAGGTTTAATAAAATGTACAACAGAATCCCTGCTGAGATAAAACCCTCCGAAGCCTCTACAATGATCACTTACTCCAGCACCTTTGATCCTGATTTCTGCCTACTGCTGAGAGAGAGAAGAGCTGCTACGCTGGCCGACATGCAGGATGCAGTCGTGGAGGTAGAATCCAACATATTGGCTGTCAACCGACTCAGGAATGCAGGTGATAGAAGTACATCCAAGAACAGGTTGAAGCTTCCTCATCCAGTTCCTCTCCCCTGCCCCATCAGACAGATGAGACAGTTAGAACATTAAAATCACTTGCTGCCAAGATAGAAAGGTTGGAATTAGAAGGGAAGCCCATGTACAGAAGTCCCCAAAACAATGATAATAGAGGTTTCAGACGACCTGCTAACAATATGCCTCAGGTTTTCTCGAGGGAACAAAGGGGAAAGGACAGAGAAGATCAAAGGGTTCAAGCTCCCCTCCAAAATAACCTAGTTGATCATGAGGAGGGAGAGGAGATAGACGAGTTTGGCCCTGAAATTCACTGTATTGAGGAAGCTCCCCCTTTTCCTCATTTGACGCAGTCTGCGTATGAAGAATCACTGATGAGTGCTCAAATTCATGAGTTGGGGAAAGAACAGAGGGCCGGTCACACTTCTAACAGGTATAATCTCAGATCGAGAAGGAAAGAAGGAGACCTCGACAGCTCAGACCAGCCGCTCATAGCAGAGAGGCCTACTAAAACTGCAGCAGCCACAGCTAAAGAAAAGAAGACTCAGAGTGCTTCACCAGCAACCAGAGAACCTGTCACTGAGGTAAGAGAAGCTCCTCAACGTACCCCCTCCTTCAATTTTGAGCATGAGATTCAGAAGATTAGGATTCCTGTACCTCTCTCTGAGCTAGTTAAAAATGAGGACTTCAAAAGGTCCCTCTCCAAGCTACTACAATCTGAATCC
>SNQJ01S0163049.1:30666-48126 GCA_010110895.2 Picea sitchensis | reverse complement strand
CCCCTAGTTCTACCTCCCTCTATGTTTGTCCATCTAAAGGTGAGGCATGTCTCACAACAAATAAAGGATATGTGCAAGAGAAAAATGTAGCCTCACCTGTAAGGTGAGCATTAAGTTTTTGTTCTTCTTCCAATGGATTACTTATACGAGTACTTATATGAACATGACCATGACCTAGACCATGAAATAGACCTATACCATCACCTAGACCACAACATAGACACCCCATACTCTCACTCTCTTACTCTCTACCCCCCCCTAGACATAGACCTAGACCATGACATAGACCATGACCATGACCTAGACCACGACATAAAGCCAGAGCTAGATTTAGATGATGACCCAGAGCTTGACGTAGACAATGACCTAGACCATGACATAGATCTAGATCTAGATCTAGATCTAGACGTTAACCTAGAGCTTGAAAATGCCCAAAATAATGAAACCTATCATGACTTGTTTGTTTTCCTCTATTACTCATTATCTTTAACCTGCACACGGATATTGATTAATCCACTCACATAAATAATATTACTTTGTAGATTCGTGAAATCAAAGCTCATACCTACTTTGCTAGCCTCAAGGAAATTCATATCAACAAAGAAAACAAACTACAAAAGAAAAACTGTAAATGAAATGAATGCAAATGTTGTTCTCTTTGTAGCGCATTTTTTGATCTCCACCCCTTTCTGGAAAATATATAATATAACCCTAATCGTAATCTGATTTGATCTGACATTCCAAAGGGTGCACTGCAATCTCACATCTTTTCACCTCAAAAGGTCATTTCAGCTCGAGTGTACTGCAATCTCATGTTGTCTGGGCCTCCAAATGGTTCATTGCAATCTCACTATCTCTCCACCTCCAAACAGTCCCTTCAATTTGGGTGCACTGCAATCTCATAATCTCTAAGCCTCCAAATGGTCATAACCATTTCAGTAGGTTCCATTCCTCCAAATATCTTGTCACCAGACCCAGATCTTGATGTAGACCATGACCTAGACAACCACATAGAGCTAGATATAGATTTAGATGTTGACCTAGAGCTTCATGTATACCATGACATAGAACCATCTAGCCCCATCTAATCCTAGTCATAACTTATACTCAATCCTTAACCCTATCTTAACTCGAGCCCTGAGTGCACTATGCATATACCTTGTGTACAACCCTTTCACCCACATCACCCACATCTTGGTGCTCTAACCATTTCTCTATCCTTGAAAACACTTTCAATCCTAACCCCTTAGGCCTTAACTGTCCACATACCCCTATACATATTTATTCATAAAGAGGTCTGTTGTATATTAAATTCTCTTTCTGTTTCATTAATAGCGCACATGCACTCCTGTGACTTGACTGAGTTGGTCGTTTATGCTCAACAGGAATGCGCATGTGTTCCTAACATGTGCACGTGCATTAGTGTTCACATGTTCTAGGAATGCGTGCATGTTCTTGCTGGGCATTTTTTGGTGCCAAGCACACCCGACCTCATCTATCTCATGGTCGAGAAAAAACCACGACAAATTCAAACAAAAACAACGTGCACAGACATGTTTTAATTATTGTATTGTTCTTGTTAGATTCATAAAGACTTTCGTGCTATTGCCAAACCATTGTAGGAAAATTTCGAAGAAAACTTTGTCAAGTGCAATTGGAATTTTTGTTTGTATCTAATTGTGTCTTCTTGGAATTGGAAGACAAATTTGTCCAAGTGAAATTGGATTTTTTGTTTGCATCTTCTTGGAATTGGAAGAAAAATTTGTTGAAGTGCAATTGGAATTGTTGTTTGTATATTATTATTTCTTCATGGAATTGGAAGACAAATTTGTCCCAGTGCAATTAGAATTGTTGTTTTTATATTCTTGTGTCTTCTTGGAATTGGAAGACAAATTTATCCAAGTGCAATTGGAATCAAAATTATTAGATGTGTCTTCTTTTGTAATACAAAAAAACAAATCTCCACTTGGTTGTGCCTTATTACATAATACAAAGAAAAAATTGTGGTGGGTGTTTGGAAGCCAATTCTTATCTTTAAACATGGGGAACCACCGGATTCGAGAAACAAATTCCTTGAGAAAAAATAAACAGATCAAAAAGGTAGAAGAAGAAAGAGGAAAAACAAAGGTATGTATGTCAAAGTGTAGGCTTTCAGAAGAGGGAAATCCAATTTCTAGCGGAATAGATGCTACTATTGTTTCTCCTCCATCACTAGAAGCAAAGCGTAAGAGTTCATTAGAGAGAAATCCAAACAATATCTCATCAAGACAATGTGTTTTGGATGACCAGATGATGGAGTATTTGCTTGGAGCTAATTATACAATGGATGAAATTAGAGAAGCAATTGGTCTACAACATTGTGGTGAAGAAGGTCTTGTGGTGCAATCTCTTGTTGGATAGTCAAATGTTTCATAAACTAGAAAATCCCATGTCCACTCTTCTCCCATAGTTGATCCATCAGTGATTGAAGGGGAAAGAACTGCAACATTGTTAACTCCACAACAGGGAGGTCAAGAGTTCTAGAATAGGGATTCATCGTCCCTACCTAGATTGTGCATTGCATGATGAATAACTCCTAAATGCATCCAGGTCAATGAAAGTGGTCTATCATCACTTGAAGGTAAGTTACCTAAATGTACTATTCCTTATCACTTATAAAATCATTCAAAAATATTTTGAACCAAAATCCAATGCTGCTAAATGTCAATTATTTTTATCTTCATTAAAATCTAGAAGTTTGACTGTTGTTAGGAGAATTTTAGGCATTAAAATAGTCAAAATTGTAGAAACAAGTCATCATATAGTACGAAACCTTGTATATGCTTTTCAAATAATTGGTAATAAGTCTCATTCTAAAGACCGTAATGCAACTCGACGTGTCTTGTCCTAGTCAATTGTTATGAAGATCATAAGAAAACATTGTTTGCTACAACAAACCTCTCACCTCTTGAAATGCAATTTCAAAAACCTTAGAAAGTATTCTCATAGACAATATATCCTCGACATAGGTTCCCTAACATATTTGTGGGCCTTCACTGGAAGGCTACCTCGTTCTGACATGAAGTTAATTAGAACGGTTAAGGAACTAGTTCAAGATATCTAGCATGAGAACACAAGGCTCTCTTCCAACCAAAAAGATGTACTAAAATTGTGAAGGGAATCTAGGGACCATGAACCCCATATTAAACACTATCTTGACATTACACAAACAAAATTGTATGAGGGATTCAAAATAGTACATAGTGCACTTAACTTAGTGATGCAGGAGCATCTCCCGAGACAAGCGAGCCAACGCAGAAGACAAAGGATAGCTGGGCACACGCCAGCCCAAAATTTTGAAATTTCCCTTGAAGTTGATGCACCAAGCATAAATGAGATCATTCAATGAAGGCGCCTTGGTATAATGTATTCAGACCTTGAGCACCCCGCTCTTGTCTGAAGTAGATGGAGGCATTTACAGTAATAAATGTAAGTAGGTAGAATTGAATACTAGATTAGACAGTTTTAGAAGAAAGGAGGGAAAATGGATATAGACACCCTCATTGTGCATTGTAAAAAATAATTCAGGAAGAATTAGAAGACTCAAGAGCATAGAGAAGAGAAGCAGAGAACTATGTAGAAGAACACCCATGTACAGTCATTTGGATTAATAGAAGAGTTTAATTCAAATTCATGGAGTTGTGTTTGTTCTCTGTGTATGTGTGTTGAATGATATGTTCATGAGTATTTACTTCCTGTTATGCATTTGCTATTATGCTGTGTATATGATTTCATGTGTTGAGATTGAAATCTGAAAGAAAATAGAAGGAATGAGTTTCAATTGTTTCACCATTTGAGCAAGGATTCCTGCAAGGAGTGCAGTTGAAGTCGTCCTCAAGGAGTGCATCGACAGAAGGCTCAAATAGTTTAACTCTCGTTCTCAGAAGGGAGATTGAGTAACACTAGCCGTGCAAGGAAGTGCACAGGCTAAGGAGAGTCTCAGTCATGAATCTGAGCGAAGTATTGAAGGACTACTACTGCAAGTGTGCGTAGAGTCAAAGGAACTCAACACTTGGAAGTGTTTGAGAACTGCCGCAATGAGTGCGTGCAAAGAACCTCTTTGAGGTTGAAAGGGTGAGAAATCTCAGGAGGGATAAGGCTTTCAANGAGATTCTGTTCATAAAGTGATTGAATAGGCGCTGCAAAGTTATGTGCAAAAGGACCAGTTTTCATAGAGAAATATTGGGCTCACTTGTAGAAGATATCCAAGAGGGAGGTGGACGGTTAGGATCTTGCAGAGGAGATTGAAAAAACTCGTTAGCCGTTGGATCTACCAAAGGAGCAAAGGATGTTACGGTCACGTTGGGAGTTTAAGCTCCAGGATTCGTGCATCGTTGGATTGTGGATCAGTTAACTGTCAGCCGTTGGATCTGACAAAAGTTGCACGAGGGTTACCATCGAGATTCGAAGGATCGGAAATCCCGTGGTCGAATGTTTTTTTTCGACATTTGAAACCCCGAAGCCTGGGAATATCGGAGCCATCCGATAGTTGGACACGTGGCGAAGATCAAAGCGTCAGGAGTTCGGGACGTCAGAAGTTCTGTGGACAGAAGGTTGGGGAAGTTCATAGTGAAAAACCCGACATAATCTGAGTCGTCCGTTCGTAAGGACAGGTGTCAGGAATCCGAGGAGATTTGGGATATCCGGCATCGGGAAATTGGATTTCCTGAGGACAGGAAGTTGAGACATTACAAGTCCCGAAACCCCAGAGAAATAGGGACCGTTCATCAGAAAGGACGCGTGGAAGAAATTGGCGTCATTGGGAAAAGTCCCGACAAGGAGTCATCCATCGATGTTTGGGGCCATCGGGATATCAGGGATCCCAGTGACAAAGTGTTTATGCACTTTGGTTTCACGAACTACGAAACCTCGACGAGGAGGAAGGTGTAGCCGTGCGGCCAGTTGTCAGCACGTCAGAAAGGAGGGAGGCACCGTAGTGGAAGCCAGTTGTCAGCCTGACGGAGAATTGGGAATCCCATAGGTAAGTGGTTTTGCAGCATTTGAAACCCCATAGCCCCAACGGGGGTAAGACCTTGGTCACGGGTTAATGGTCATATGAGCCAAGGCCTATAGCCAGGAGGGCTATCGTGAAAAAAACACATCAGGATTCAGGGAATCGCAAGTCCTGGGGACAATTGTATTTTGACATCGGAAATTCTGAAACTCCGATGAGGGATATGACTGCGGTCATATAAGGAGAGGTCACATGGACCCAGGAGCATAGTCTAGAGGGCTAACAGGAATTTGGGGAGCATCGGAAATTTGAAGTCAGAAACCCCGACAGAAGGGATATAAGGCTGAGGTCTTATAGAGAGTGGTCGCGTGGACTGAAGGCTTAGCCAAGTGGGGCTAAGGAAACAAAGGAGCACATCGGATATCGGGGATCAGTGATCCAAGTTACCAAAACATCACTGGTGTTAAGATCCCGATAACGGGAACCCCGATCATAAAGAAAAGAGGGCAGCATTGATTTCCCGATCGTTAAGGGAGGTCAGTTGGAGAGTTGTTGTGGGTGTGGAAAAATTCCCAATAGGGAATTAGAAGAGATTTCCAGTTCTTCGGGCCGAGTAAGAAGAGAAGGTCCTGAGAGCGGACGTGCCCTGGGTGGCGCGCTCTGCGTCACTTAGGCCAAAGATATTTCCATAAATGCAAGCCTTGGTATGTTCAAATAAACACAATTCATAACACATCTTGTTGTATATATCACATTGAGTATGGTTATTATTATCACACACACACACACACACACACACACACACACACACACACACATATATATATTTGTGTTTTTCATAACACCCTTTTGCAGGAATGCCTAGTTATATTGCCATCATCGTCATCTAGATACTTTATTCACATCATCTTGTGTACAAGGCTAGAGGGTTTTACATTTTATCAAAGTGCATACTTAGATGGGATATTCCCTAGGTGCGGTGGAATGACATTACTAAGAAACTGGATCCATGTAAGCAATCAATATGAATTGTGGAGGAAGGAGGTTACCTTGAAAAGATTTAAATATGTGACATATGATATTGATGGAGGATAAGAAAGAAAAAATATACAATCGGTTATTTCCCGAGTATGAATTTGTGACTTCATGAAGGACTTCATCGAAAAGACACGGCATTATGTTCAACATGTCCATGTGGCTCAATGGAAAGACACACATTTTAGAATATGAAGAGATATATTTCCTGTTGGTATTGTGTTATCAATGGTTGATTTTGTTGAGAACTACACCCTTCAACTGAAAAATGAGATTCAATACCCATTTTATCACTTAGAGTAGGCCAACATAATGGTACATATCACATACAGGCATGGAACAGATAGTAATGAACAAACAAAGTTATATTGAAAGAGTATCACTTCTACATAAGTGATTATCAGTGCCATGACTTAGCCTATGTACAACATTTTTTTCACTTGTTCTACAATCACCTTAAGGAAAAGAACATATCGATGCATCAACATTGGATTTTTTCAGATGGTTGCACAGGCCAGTTAAAAAATTCTCATGTATTTCAATGGTTGTGTATGTTTGACAAAACACTAAAGGCACCACACATTAGAACTATTTTGAGTCCAGGCACGGGAAAGGGGAGCATGATGGATCAGGTGCATGCATAAAAAGAGCATTATGTAGGCAAGAAATGAAGTTCACTACTACTTCCCTCATTTGATATGCAAAATCCATTGTTGAATGGTGTTCTTCAGTAATGGGAGAGGGAACAGGAACCCGTGAAGGCCAGTCACACAAGAAAGGACATGTACATAGATATTTTTGGGAGGTGGTTGATGTATATTGATAACAATGGTATGAATGAAAAACAATCCAGGGTACTCGTGGATTCCATTCAGTTAGAACATAAGACAATGCAATAGTTGAAATATGGAAGAGAAAACTCTCTTGCTTCTGTGGTCCATGTAGTAGTAATGAATGGGATGATTTTGAATCGACAGACTGGGTTGATATATGGGATTGTGTATCATTCCCCATTGGTCAACATATAACTATGGAATTATCCCAATTGGAGGACCAATCAAGTATTTCATCATATTATGATCATGTCTCAGATCTCGTACTATCAGGTTCGTTGAATTCTTCTATTAAATTTTGAATAACTAGAATGAATGTGTTATTATTTGTTCATTTAGTGGACTCACACTTTGACACTCCATGTTTTGCAGGGAACATATACACAATGGTTTCCCCAAGAGATAATGAATGGGGCATTGATTATTGGCTGGCACGATTCTTAGAGGAAACGCATACCCTCATGCGATAAGTAACAGACTCCTAAGGCATTGAATTTTCAACAGGGTCGATGGTTATTAAAGGAGAATATCTGACACGAGATGAAAGAAAATGAAATAAAGGTGGTTCTGTATTTCAATATTATAAACCAGGTTAAGTTGTATACCACTTTACAAACTTGGTTATTGGTACAAACCTCCAACTACAAACAATTCCAAGTAATAACTCATCAAAGGTATGATACTTCTTGCCTTACTTTGAGTAGGAGAAGTTAATGGAAACCGTTAGTATTAGAAGTGCTCCTGATGGTCTACTTGAATGACCATCTAGGTATGTAAAACGAATAATTTTGGCTTCATTTTTACTGTCGTTAAAACATTTGTAATGTTGTTAAAATACACCTTGCTTTAAAATATACCCATTCCATGCCTTGCTTTACCTTGCCTTGCCTTTATTTTCCTTGCCTTCACTTGTCATGCCATGCCTTGTCTTCACTTTTCATTCCATGCCATGACTTTCCTTCACTTTCCTTGCCTTGCCTTCACTTTCCATGCCATGCCTTGCCTAAACATGCCATTCCTTTCCTTCACATGCCTTTCCTTCACATGCAATGCATTGCATTCACATTCCATGCCATGCCATGCCTTGCCTTGCCTTCACATCCCATTCCTTGCCATGCCTTCACTTTCCTTTCCTTCACTTTGCATGCCATGCCTTGACTTCACTTTCCATGCCTTGCCTTTCCTTCACTTTCTATGCATTCCCTTGCCTTCACTTGCCATGCCATGCCTTACCTTCACTTGCCATGTCATGCCTTTCCTTCACTTGTTATTCCATGCCTTGCCTTCACATTCCATGTCATGCCTTACCTTCACATGTCATGCCTTGCCTTCACATTCATTGCCTTGCCTTCACATGCCATGCCTTCACTTTCCTTGCCTTCACTTTCCATTCCATGCCTTGCCTTCACTTTCCATGTCATTCCTTCCCATTCACTTGCCTTATCTTTCCTTGTCATTCACTTTCCTTTACTTGCTTTCACTTGCCATGCCTTTCCTTCACTTGTATTTCCTTTTACATGTCATTCCATGCCTTGCCTTCACTTGTCTTTCCTTCACCTGCCTTCAATTTCCTTGTTTTTCCTTCACTTTCCTTGCCTTCACTTTTATTTCCTTTTCCATGCCATGCCATGCTATTCCATAGAATGCCATGTCTTTCCTTCACTTTTCTTTCCATTCATTCCTTGCCTTCACTTTCCTTGCTTTGCCTTTCCTTGCCTTCACTTGCCTCCTTTCCTTCACTTTCCTTGCCTTGCCTTCACTTGCCTTGCTTTTCCTTTCCTTCACTTGCATTGCCCTACCTTCACTTTCCATGCCATGCCTTGCCTTCTCTTTTCATGCCTTTCCTTCAATTTCTTTTCCTTATCACTTTCCATGCCATGCCTTTCCTTTACTTCCCTTATAACTTGTCGTGCCTTGCCTTCACTTGCCTTGCCTTGACATGCCTTGCCTAAACATATGTAAGCTAACACTTAGCAAAACCCTAGTGCCGAAGATACTCCAACAAATGGTTTTTTGGTGGACGGAAAGACAATAGAGGGCCCCCCTAGTTGAAACCCGATGCTCCAGATTCAATGAAACTGACAATTCACCCATTTGAATCCTGATTTGATTTTTATCATGAGTTGCAATTCGCATCTTCAATCCATTCAAGGACATGTGGCCAATTTGGTCCAAGGGCATAAAATATAAACCAAGTGGCGTAAATTAGTTATGTAAGCTCCCACGAGTCTATTTGGCCAAGGCCCATGCGACTACACTAGCCACAAATGCCCGACACAATGTTATTGAAAATTGACCTCCTCTTCAGAAATTGCACTATGCCTCATTGACCAAAATTGTAGTGCCGAAAATACTCCAAAAAATAGTTTTCTGGTGGATGGAATGATATCGGAGGCCCCCCCCCAAGTTGAGACCCATTGCTTTGGATCCAATTCAACTAACGGTTCTCCCATCTGAGTTCGAGCTTGAGTTTTATCACGAGTTGCAACTCACCTCTTCAATCCATTTAGGAACATGTGCCAATTTGTTATGGGGGCATAAAATACAAAACGAGTGGCATAACGGAGCTCTGTTAGCTCCCACAAGTCTATTTGGACAAGGCCCACGTGACTACACTACCCAAAAAATGCCTAACACGATGTTCTTGAAAATTGACCTCCTCTTTAGAAATTGCACTATGCCTCATTGACCAAAACCCTAGTGTCGAAGATACTCCAAAAAATAGTTTTCCGATGGAAATAATGACAATAGAGGTGGCCCCCTAGTTGAAACCTAGTGCTTCGGATCCATTGCAACTAACGGTTTTCCTATCCAAGTTTCAGTTTGAGTTTTATCGCGAGTTGCAACTTGCTTCTTCAAGTCATTCAGGGACATGTGGCCAATTTGGTCTGGGGGTATAAAATCCAAACCGAGCAGCATAACGAAGTTTCGTAAGCTCCCACAAGTATATTTTTTAAAGTCCCACATGACTACAGTACCCACAAATGCTTGACACATTGTTCTTGAAAATCGACCTCCTCTTCAAAAATTGCATTATGCCTCATTGACCAAAACTCTGGTGCCAAAGATACTCCAACAAACAGTTTTTCGGTGGATAGAATGACAACAAAGGTCCCCCCTTAGTTGAAAATTGGTGCTCCGGATCCAATGCAACTGATGGTTTTCCCATTCGTGTCTCGTTTTGATTTTTATTGCGAGTTGTAACTCGCCTCTTCAAGTCATTTAGGGACATGTGGCCAATTTCGTCTGGGGGCATAAAATCCAAACCGAGCAGCATAAAGGAGTTCCATAAGCTCCCAAGGCTCACATGACTACACTACCCACAAATTCTCGACACATTGTTCTTGAAAATTGACCTCCTCTTCAAAAATTGCACTATGCCCCATTGACCAAAACATTGGAATTCTCATGGAAGTATTTTTATATAAGAAATATGGGATAACAAGTTGTAGAATTACATGCTTAATGAATCCTTTGATGGAATGGCAAGTGAATGCAAGGCAAGGGATGGAAAGTGAAGGCAAGGCATGGCAAGTGAAGGCATGGCATGGAAACACATGGTATGGAAGAACAAGACATGACAAGTGAAGGAAAGGAAAGGCATGGCAAGGCATGGCATGGAATGGAATGGCATGGTATAGAAAGACATGGCATGGAAAAGGCAAGTCATGCCAAGTGAATGCAAGGAAAGGCATGGAATGGCATGGCATGGCATGACATGAAAAGGCATTGGATGGTAAGGCATGGTATGGAAAGGCATGCTATCGAAAGAAAAGACATGGAAAGTGAAGGCAAGGCAAGGCATGTCAAAGCATGGCATGGCAAGGGATACCATACCATATCATACCAAGGAAAGGCAAGGAATACCATACCAAGGCAAGGCATACCATACCATACCATACCAAGGAAAGGCATACCATACCATAGCATACCATTGCCAATGCATACCATACCATTGCCATTTTCATTTCCAATGCCAATGCATGTGGTACCATACCATACCATACCAATTCCAATGCCAATGCATACCATACCATACCATACCATACCATTTCCAATTCCAATGCATACCATACCATGCCATACCAATGTCAATGCCAATGCATACCATTTCCATTGGAAATTTTTACCATACCGTACCATACCAATGAAAATGACAATGCATACCATACCATACCATGCCAATGCACACCATTGTCATTTCCAATGCATATGATACCATACCAATGCCAATGCGAATGCATACCATACCATACCATACCAATGCCAATGCGAATGCATACCATACCATGCTATACCAATTCCAATTGCAATGCATACCATTGCCATTGGCAATGCATAGCATACAAATGCCAATGCCAATGCATACCATACCATACCATGCTAATGCCAATTCCAATGCATACCAATGCCAATGCCAATGCATACCAATGTCAATGCCAATGCATACCATACCATACCAATGCCAATGGAAATGCATACCATACCATACCATACCGATGCCAATGCTAATGCACACCATTTCCATTGCCAGTGCATACCATACCAATTCCAATGCCAATGCATACCATACCATACCATACCAATGTCATTGGTAATGCATACCATTAATATTGCCAATGCATACCATACCATTGTCATTTCCAATGCCAATTCCAATGCATATGATAACATACCATAACAATGCATACAATTTCCATTGCCAATGGATACCATTTCCATTCCATTGCCAATGCATACCATACCATTGCCAATGCCAATGCATGTGGTACCATACCATACCATTTCCAATGCATACCATACAATGGCAAGGCAATACAGACCATTTCCATTGCCAATGCATACCATACCATACAATACCATTTCCAATGTATACCATACAAGGCAATGGAAATTCAATGCCTAGCATACCAAAGCATACCATCCCAGGCAATGGCAAGGCAATGCATACCATACCAATTCATACCATTTCCATTGCCAATGCATACCATTGTTATTTCCAATTCATACCATACCATTGCCAATGCATACCATACCATACCACACCATAACATACCACACTATACCATTGCCAATGCATACCATTTCCATTGCCAATGCATACCATTGCCATTGCCATTTCGATTTCCAATGCATACCATACCATAGTTGTAACTTCCTCGGCCATCCATGTTGGGCCATGCTACACCAGATAACTCTTATTTTCTCTCTACGAAACATACTGTAACATACCCAACATCTAACTGAGCTATGCCACATAAATTTTTCGAACTGTATGCAATTAAAATATATACACACAGAACTCTTGCAGAAACATTATATATAAAACATAAACATACAAGTACATGTGTAAATAAATGGATTCACACTGAAATAATGGTAAACATATACATGGATCATATACAGGAAATACCCATAAAAATAAACACAGTTATAACCGCACATATGATAACCCATAAAAACAAGCATGTAAATAACAATGCAACATGTAAATTTTTCACACAATTGGCACTTATCTTAGTAAGAATGTCACCAAATGTGTGTTGACCTTCCACGAACCTCCCAGCCTTAGACCACATTGTTCATCACTCTCAACAATGAGTCACCCCCGAGCTGGGACTAAACTCCACCCGGGTAAAGGGATTCCTAACCAGGCTAAAGGCTCATAGACAACAGGAAAGACTCTCTCTCAGGTGCCAAATCAAACTAAAAACCTACAGTCCCTCATTCCCCACATGCTTGTCCCACCCAGGAAGTATTCCCCTTCTCTGCTCAATAGTCCTTCGGTTGCCCCACTTCCTTTCCGGGCTTCAACAACAGGTTGGACAAGAAGTCTCAGAGAACTGTAGTTGCAGTTCAACACCTTCAGGAAATCAATCCCCAACAATTCTCTCACCCAGAGAATTGCTCACGGGCCTGAAAACCTGGCTCTTCAATAGCCAATGGGCTTGACAACCCACTTCTTCAGTCCATCTCCCAAGCTAACCAGATACAATGACACAAAAAATGGTTATGGATATGAGTTCAGGTACTGTCATGAAGATACGAAGGATAGCTCAATGGGTGTGTGGATGCTCATCGATGATTGACTAGATGACTGAATGATGGAAGGAATGATGGAAGGAATGATGGGAAGAATGATGGAAAATATGGGAAAATGAACTAAGTCCCCACAATATGTATGCATTTCCCCAACTTGATACTTGTCATGTTGGGAGCTACTTTGGCCTACTTGTCCCCAACTTTAGAACTTAGGATAAAATAATTATCCATACTTTATGATTTAAGAAATATTAATATAATATTCCTTTTTTGCTTAAGCTCCCTAGGTTATCCCTTTTCCTTAACTTTTAGGTCCCTCCCTTTCCCCAACTAGTGGAGTTTAGTCCCCCATCTCTTTTAGCGTGGTCAGTTTGCGTGCAACGATGTATTTTATATTAATTGTGAGACATATACAAGAATAGGCACACTGGCCTTTAACATCTAGGATCTTCGGCCTAATCAAAACATAAACATCATATCTTATAATAACTGGCTCACCAGCCTATAAAATGCAACATATACACAAAAGGCTCCCTGGCCTCAATATCGCGCGGCCTCAAGTTGTTGTGCGTGGTATCCAGGAATGTGCACACTTCTTCAATTTATTGTGTGGTACATGCGTGTACTATGCCATGAGATGTGCATACAAAAAAAATGATATCAAAAAGTACATTTTCATTTACATTACAATTGGGTTCGGCCTAGGGATATTACAATCCCCTCCCCTTATTTATGCACTGTCCTCAGTGCATCATGTACCCATATACAACAAAATTTCAAAAATCTTCAAAAATATGTGGGTATTCTTCCCGCATTGCATCCTCATGTTCCCAAGTAGCATCCTTAGGACCATACCAGGTCCATTGGACCTTTACAAGCCCTATGGATCCATTCCAGAGCTATTTGATTTTCTGGTCTAGAATGTATATCGGATGTACTTGGAAAGCGCCTTCTTGCTCCACCTGAATCACATTCCAATAATTAACATGATTAGCATCAGGTATATATTTCTTTAGCAATGATATATGGAATGCATTATGAATAGACATACATCCAGGAAATGCAATCATATAAGCCATTGGACCAATCCTCTCTAGGATTTCAAATGGCCCACAATAGCGAGCTGCCAACTTTGAACAATTTACCAACTTCAGGGAACTTTTGTTGGCTTTCACTTTCAAAAATACATGGTCAACCACTTTAAATTTCCTGTGCGTTCTGCCCTTATCAGCATAGCTTTTTTGCCTCTCTTGGGTAGCCTTTAAATTTTGTTTTATTTTTATCATTTGCTCCTCCATTTCCCTAAGCAATTCTGGTCCAACCACTTCTCTATCTACTGGGTTATTCCAACTTACTGGTGTGTTGCACTTTATGCCATAAAGTGCCTCAAATGGGCTCATCTTTAGAGATGCTTGGTACCCATTGTTATAAGAAAACTCTACCAAGTGTAGGTAGTCTTCTCATTTTGATGGTTTATCCATCACATACATTCTTAACATATCCTCAATCACTTGATTCACTCTGCCTGTTTGACCATCTGATTCTGGATGAGAAGTTGTACTAAAATTCAAATTTGATCCAAATCCATTAAATAATCCCTTCCAAAATTTTGAGGTAAATTTTGGATC
Organism: Picea sitchensis; assembly: GCA_010110895.2. NCBI lineage: Eukaryota > Viridiplantae > Streptophyta > Pinopsida > Pinales > Pinaceae > Picea > Picea sitchensis. The sequence continues at coordinate 33,595 of SNQJ01S0163049.1, read as the reverse complement.
TCTGTTAGACACAATTGTCTTGGGTATGCCATGTAATCTAGCAATTTCTTTCATATAAACATCAACAATGTTGGTTGCCTTGTGAGTGAGCTTAACTGGAATAAAATGGGGAACTTTAGTAAGCTTATCCACCACTACCATGATAGAATCATGTTGCTGGTTTGTTCTGGGAAGTTTGGTGATGAAATCCATTGTTACAACTTCCCACTTCCACTTAGGAATGGGTAATGGTTGTAGCAAACCAACTTGGTGTCTATGCTCAGCCTTTACCTTTTGACATTCCAAACATCTGGCAATAAAATCAACAACCTATTTCTTCATGCCTGGCCAATAATATTGGCTCTTGATAGCTGCAATAGTTTTCCGATATCCTGGGTGCCCAGCATAAGGCACATTATGCATTTCTCTCAATATCAGGTTTTTCAATTACTGAGAATTTGGTACATAAATTATGCCCCTGTACATGAAAATTTCATCATTGTCTAGCTTATATTCCTCAATTTTCTGCTACAAAATACCTTGCTGTAATTTTGCCACTAAGTCCTTGTATTGTAAATCTGATTTGGCAGCCTCTGTAATTATGTCTTTCAAATATGTTTGGTACATGATAATGGATGTAACATGCAATTCATGCACTCTTCTGTTGAGTGCATCAAATACTTTGTTCTCTTTTCCCCTTTTATGCTTTATATCAAAGTCATATTCACTTAGAAATTCTAACTGTCTAGTTTTCCTAGCATTTAGCGTTGGTTGATCGAATAAATATTTTATACCATTATGGTCTATTCTCAGCTCAAACTTTTTTCCCATGAGGTAGTGTCTCCATTTCCTCAAGGCATGCACTATGTCTACCAACTCCAAATCATAAGTGGCATAGTGTCTTTCATGCTCCTTCAACTTCCTTGACTCATAACATATAACAAACTCATTTTGACTAAGGACTCCACCAAGTCCCTCTTTACATGCATTTGTGCATACAATGAAGTCTTCATTTGGGTCTGCAATCCTTAGTATTGGAACACTTGTTAATAATTGTTTCTAGTGTTGGAAACTCTTTTCACAATCCAATGTCCACTGAAAATTCACACCCTTGTTTTGTAAGGAAGTGATTGGGTGTGCAATCTTTGAGAATCCTTCAATAAATATCCTGTAGTATCCTGCAAGGCCCATGAATGATCTAACCTTTGTCACATTCTTTGGCACTGAACATTCTCTAATGGATTCTATCTTCTCAGGATCCACTGCTATCCGATCCTTTGAAATGATATGACCCAAATAATGAATTTGCTTCTGATAAAATGAGCACTTGCTCAACTTGGCATACAACTGATGCTCCCTTAACACTTGCAACACCATCCTCAAATGATGCTCATTCTCTTCTTCTGACTTGGAATATACAAGAATGTCATCCAAAAAGACAATGACAAACTTGTCTAAATATTCTCGGAAAACATCATTCATTAAGCACATGAAAACAACTGGTGCATTTGACAACCCAAATGGCACCACTGTGAACTCATAATAACCATACCTTGTCCTGAAGGCGGTCTTGTTGATATCTTCCTCTTTAATCCTTACCTCATGGTATCCTGAACTAAGATCTATCTTTGAAAAGATCTTTTCATCCTTCAATTGATCAAAACGATCATCAATCCTTGGTAGAGGATACTTGTTCTTAACAGTCACTTTATTCAACTATCTGAAATCAATGCACAATCTTAATGTCCCATCTTTATTCTTCACGAACAATATTGGGGCACCCCAAGATGACACACTTGGGCGTATATACCCCTTCTTCAAAAATTCTTCAAGATGCATTTGCAACTCCTTCAACTCTGGTGTACTCATTCTGCAAGGAGTATTTGACACTGGAGCTGCTCCAGGCATTAAATTTATAGAGAAATAAATATCTCTCTTTGGGGGTAGTCCTGGTACTTCCCTGAACACATCTTCGAACTCTTTTAGGACTGCTTAATATTCCAAATTTCGCACCTTATCTTTAGGTGTCTCTTCCATATGCGCTGCAAAGATTTGACACCCTTTTCTGTAACATTTCTTCAGCTGCAATGTTGAAATCTTTGTGATGGTTACTACCCTGGGAATTCCCTGCACTCTCTTTAGGTTCCTTTCCTCATCCAAACAATTAAATGTCTTATTATGACAGTCTAGGATAGCATGATGTTGATCCAACCAATCCATCCCAATTAGGCAGTCATAAGAACCTAAAGGAAATATGTTCAAATATTCCCTGGTGTTTAGTCCATTCATGTCCATAAGGCATGAATTAACCATCTCATTAACTTTTCTTTTGGCTCTTGTAGCCAGCTGTACCAACCAAGATTTCCCATGCTTGCTTCTTGGCAAATTCAAACTTTACACCATCTTAGGATCTATATAACTATGACAAGATCCTGAATCAATTAAAATAGAAATGGTTTGGTTTTTTATCATACCTTCCCCTTCAATCATGTGTGACCGATACTCTGCTTGCTTGTTGTCTAGGGATGCATAGATCCTTGGCACATTTCTGTCCATGTCCTCCACTATTTCATCTTGTTGTACATTGTGAACAATTCTCCCTTTTTCACCTCTGTGAGGACAATCTCTAGACATATGCTCCCCTTTACAACCCCAACATTGAATAGGTGGCTACCTTGGTCTTTGACCCCCTGTTTCAATCACTCTAGGCTCTCTAGGAGTTTTTTTTCCCCGTGGATTATTTCTAAAGAATGGTGGCTTAGATCCTTTCTTCCTTTGATCCACCTTGAATTTATTTTTGTCTTCCCAATCTTTTTGGAAAGTTGGCCTTGATTTTTGTTGATCATATAGGCATTTATCTCACCTTATGGTCTTCTCCAATGTCTTTGGATCATTGTTATCCCCGATATCTAGGGATAACTAGGAGATCATGTCTCGAGGCCCACATGGT
>SNQJ01S0163049.1:9277-25538 GCA_010110895.2 Picea sitchensis | reverse complement strand
ATTATTATGTAGATCAGAGGCGAATTATTATTATGTAGATCAGAGGAGGATTATTATGATAAGATAGGTTCTTGAGAAGAATTGTTATGATGTAGATTGGATTCGTGAAGAGACTCCTTTTGTAAACCTACTTGTCGAAGATTAATGCAAGTTTGAGTTCAGTGATCTTATGTCTCTTAGAAGTTAGCATCTAGTGATCTAAAGCTTCCATGTTGGCATCAGCAAGGGCCACCGATCCAGCTTGGTAATCTTATTGTAAATTGTTAGTGTAGATTTTCATTTCATGTATTTGTTATTTTGATTTCATGTTATTTTGTTTGATTTTACTATTCGAATTTGTTGCAAAGTGTGGTAATGTAGGAACAGTTGAATCTCCATATTTCACCATACATGAGCTTTAATGGAGCATCCCACTTGTTAGTTTAGTTGCTCCAGGAGACAGAATCAAAGTTCATCTTTTCTTTTCATAAGCCATCAATGAACATGTCCATCACCTGAGCAAGAGCTTTTGTTTGTTTATGAGTTTTTCTTTCCATCTTTTGAATTATGTGAAGATTGTTATTTTTAAAAGTGTGTTGGTTTCTAAATGGTTTTCTTATCTAAGCTATACTAAAAAGACATAGGAACCTATCTGTTATCGGCACATATAGTGCATCAACTCTACTGATTACGAATCTCGGTTGATAATTTATGTTTGGTAATATATTATGCATATAATTGCACCAACAATGCAATTAAAATATATACACATAGAACTCTTGCGGAAGCATTATATATAAAATGTAAACATACAAATACATCTATAAATGAATGGATTCACTATGAAATAACATTAAACATATACATGCAGCATATATAGGAAATACCCATAAAAATAAACACAGTTATAACTGCACATATGATAACCCATAAAAATAAGCATGTAAATAACAATGCAGCATGTAAATTTATCACACAATTGGCACTTATATTGGTAAGAATGTCACCAACTGCGTGCATACCTTCCACAAGCCTCCCAGCCTTAGATTACACTGTTCATCACTCTCAATAGTGAGTCACCCCCAAGTTGGGACTAAACTCCACCTGGGTAAAGGGATTCCTAACTAGGATAAAGTCTCATAGACAACAGGAAAGACTTTTTCTCAGGTGCCAACTAAAACTAACAACCTACAGTCCCCCATTCCCCACATGTTTGTCCCACCCAGGAAGTGTGCCCCTTCTCTGCTAAACAATCCTTCGGCTGCCCCACTTCCTTTCCAAGCTTCAGCAACATGCCGGACAGGAAGTCTCAGAGCACTATAGTTGCAGTTCAACACCTTCAGGAAATCAATCTCCAACAACTCTGTCACCTAGAGAATTTCTCATGGGCCTTAAAATCTGCCTCTTCAATATCCCACAGGCCTAAAAACCCTCTTCTTTAGTCCATCTCCCAAGCTAACCAGATACACCGACACAAAAAATGGCTATGGATACGGGTTCAGGTACTATCCTAAAGATACGAAGGATAGCTCAATGGGTGTGTGCATGCTCATGGATGATTGACTGGATGACTAAATGATGGAAGGAATGATGCGAAGAATGATGGAAAATATGGGAAAATGAACTAAGTCCCCAACTTGACACTTGTCATGTTGGGAACTACTTTGGCCTACTTATCCCCAAGTTTAGAACTTAGGATAAAATAATTATCCATACTTTATGATTTAAGAAATATTAATATAATAGTCCTTTTTGGCTTAATCTCCCTAGCTTAGCCCTTTTCCTTAACTTTTAGGTCCCTCCCTTTCCCTAACCAGTGGAGTTTAGTCCCCCATCTCTTTTGTCATGGTCGGTTTGCGCGCAACGATGTATTTTATATTAATTATGAGACATATACAAAAATAGGCACACTGGCCTTTAACATATAGGCACTCTGGCCTAATCAGAACATAATCATCCTAGCTTATAATAACTGGCTCACTAGCCTATAAACCACAACATATACACAAAATGCTCCCTAGCCTCAATATCGCATGCACTCAAGTTGTTTTGCGTGGTATTCAGGAATGTGCACACTTCTTCAATTTACTGCATGGTACATGCGCGCACTATGCCATGAAAGGTGCATACAAAAAAAATGATATCAAACAACTCACCAGCTTAACTACCTTTTCATTTACATTACAATTGGGTTCAACCTAAGGATATTACAATAGCATACCATTTCCAATGCATACCATACCATTTCCATTGCCATTTCCAATGCCAATGCATGTGGTATCATACCATTGTCATTTCCAATGCCAATACATACCATACCATACCATACCATTGCCAATGCATACCATTTTATGCATTGTATGGTATGTAATGGCAATGGTATGGTATATAATTGCCAATGCATACCATTGGCAACACATACCATTGGCAATGCATAGCATTGTCATTGCCAATGGATACCATTTTCATTGCCATTGTCAATGCATACCATACCATAGCATACCATTTCCATTTCCATTGCCAATGCCAATGCATGTGGTAGCATACCATACCATACCATACCGTGCATACCATACCAATTCATACCATTTCCAATGCATACCATACCATTTCCATTGTCATTGCCAATGTGAATGCATGTGGTACCATACCATACCATTTACAATGCATACCATACAATGGTAATGATATGCATACCATTTCCATTACCAATGCATACCATTCCATACCATTGCCAATGCATGCCATTTGCAATGCATACCATACCATTCCTTACCATTGCCAATGCATACCATACAAGGAAATGGCAATGCAATGCATACCATTGCCAATGCACACAATTTCCATTGCCAATGCATATGATTGCTATTGACAATGCATACCATGCCATTTCTATTGTCATTGCCAATTTCAATGCATACCATTGCCATTGCCATTGCCATTGCCATTGCCAATGCATACCATGCCATTGCCAATGCATACCATACAAGGAAATGCATACCATTGCCATTTCCATTGCCATTGCCAATGCATACCATACCATAGCATAAAATTGTCAATGCATACCATACCATTTCTAATGCATACCATACCATTTCCAATGCATACCATACAAGGAAATGGCAAGGAAATGGATACCATACCAATGCATACCATTGTCATTTCCATTTCCATTTCCAATTCATACCATACCATAGCATACCATTTCCAATGCATACCATACCATTTCCATTTCCATTGCTAATTCCAATGCATACCATACCATACCATTGCCAATGAATACCATACAATGGCAAGGAAATGCATACCATACCATACCATACCATACCATTGCTAATGCATACCATACAAGGCAATGGAAAGACAATGCATACCATACCAATGCATACCATTACCATTGCCATTGTCAATGCATACCATACCATAGCATACCATTTCCCAATGCATATCATACCATACCATGGCTTGGTGTCTTGAATATTCTAGGGTTGTTATGTGTCATCTTGCATTTCAACAAGTGTTTTTTTATCTAAACCCTAGTTTATGCTTGCATTTCATCCCCTTTCATTTAATGATTACTTGTGTTAAGGGTTGTTATATTAATCTTGTTGTAACTTAGTTAATATCATTTGTTGGCTTGGTGAGGCATGGCAATGTTATGGCATGACATTGGAAAGTTATATTTATTGTTATATAGGTTAAAATGGGAAACTACATGACAAGGCATGGGAAGCTACATGAAAATGGAATGTCATGGCATGACAATTACATGGCAATGGAATGACATGTCTTGACAAGGCATAGCATTGGCATGGAAGTTATATGATATGGAAAGGCATGGAAATGGCATGGAATGGCATGGATTGGCAAGGAATGGAAATGGCATGGCACGTAAAGGTTTGACAATGGCGTGGAAATCCAATGGCATGGCATGGAATTACTTGGAAATGAATGACAATGGAATGACAATGGCATGACATCAACAAGTTTCTGGGATTGGGTTTGGGAGGATCCTTTGTCTCCTTGTGTGCTCTAACCCTAAAATTGGTTAGGAATGTGTAATAAACTCTCATAGATGTTGAAGGGAAAATAATAATGTTTTCAAGTCTCCTTGGAGGAATTTTGGTAGCATAGCATTACTTTCCACAATGTGTCATGAAATGTAACCTCAAAATCTTTATTTGTAGGTGGAAAATGATACCCATTCTAAGATCTAGTTTCCATGTGAAGTCTTTCGTTCTATTGATTGAAATCAATAAGATTAGTGGACATCATGGAAGATTGAATAAATGTTATTAATAATTGATGGGTTTAACAAAATTTACATATACCCACTACACAATCTAAACAAACATGTGCATTAATGAGTCCTTAAATAGTCTTTTTGACATTTATGAAGGGTTACACATAAGTCAAATGATTTTATATATGTCATTGATAGAAAGAGGGGAATACTGTGTGTGCCCTAGAAAATAACATTGACATGAAATTGTTAAGTGATTTACAATTATGTAGAAGATAAATGAGAAAATTTATTTCTATAATAAATTATTGTAATATGTCATTTTTAAGGTCACAATATTTTCAAGTGACCACTAATTGAGTGTGGATTGTCATTGTATTTAGATAGAGATAATTCAAGAGGTAGTCCATATTATTGGTTGTGAGTTAGAATATGGATATCCACAACATTCATGAAAACAATTCAAAAGGAACGATGTGTCGATGATGTAGAGATACATGGTTGATTACCAAGAAATGTCACTTGAGAACCATTAATTGCTTATGGATTTAACACTTAGCAATATTTTCCACCATAAGTTATTCCTTAATGCGTAATGAAATTATTTATAATCACTTTAGAAACAAATCAAGGGATTAATACACATAAAATTCATACACTTTGAAATTTGTATATTCATCAACATCAAATGTAGAAACAATGAGAATCATAAAAAACGTGCCATGAAATATATATATATATATATACTCAACATCATCTAAATTGTACATTTCTTACAAAATGGTAACTCGTGCCCAGTATACAAAGCGACAACAAGTGCCTTAACATAAAAAAAACATCTATATCATGGCCTAACTACAATATGGAAATAGTTGGTCAATAATTGGCCATTGCCACCCTCGACACCCTCAAGAGCATCCTGGAAATCTATCTTTCTTCAATTTTTTGAGGATGCACCTCGAGAGGTTTTAGGCTTGGGTGTGCTTCAACGCTCTGGATACTGCACAAAGAATAAGAAATTTTATAAGTTTTTTTCATCAATGATGTAACCGCCCCTCCGTTGCGACAACAAATAACAATGTACAAAGGTAAATATATTGATTTTTTCTTGCGTCAGAAAATTAAAATCGTCACAACATAATTAATATCATTACAAGAGACACATCATTGAAATTAATGATGACACAAAGTCAATGCATTGACATAAATAATGGCGACACATCATCAACACATAAACATAAATAGCGACACAATTTAACACATCACGATCAACTGAAGCAAATTACTAATAAATAATCAACCATGCCACTGAATATCAAAGAATTACCCTCCCATCCTGTCCTACATGGTTAGGACCTCCAAGACACATAAGAAACGCTCAAGTCCATGATTCATCTAATTGATTTTGACCATTTAACGTCTCATGAATGGCGACTGTTCTGTGGAACAAGGAGATATTTAAAACCCATAGCCCACTTCTATCCTAAACATCATTACTAGATTCTAATAGTGAGGCATCGAATCACACGTAATTAATCTCGTCAACAGTAGCATGTAAACAATAACACTGCATCTACGCAAAGAAGGATTGAGGACAATAGGTTAATAATTTCATCATTCTATGATATTTATCTCCCTTAACTAGTAGCATAGCACAATAACATGTATCATAAGATTCTATCATTTTCATGGAGGTGCAAGAATAATCTACTTTACTTCATTAAAATTCCAGAAATAAATATGTGCAAGGGGTACAAGGATATTGCATAAGAATTAACAAAATTCACGAGAGCATAAGTATGAACTTGTAATAGATAGAATCCTTCATGATTGTTCATAAAACTTTCCAAGCCATGTTCATTAAGGTCATGCTTCAATTATCATTTGCTTCAATCTTTTGTAGCCAATATCAATTATATAAAACTCAAGTGTGTTTTCCTTTAATAGGAATCCTTCAAGAATATAACTGAAATTCAATATCCATTACCATACCAATTAAGAATTCTATAAGGATCAAACCTCACAAAGAAAGTATAAGAATTTAATACTAGAATATAAATCCAAGGGTAAGGCTTAGATATGATCAACTTCATAGGAATTAATTAAGGGTTTCAATACTACTAGTATCCTTTAAGGACTATAACACTGAGTCTTAACAAGCAACACTAAGTATTCAAGTGTCGCATATCTAATTTAAATACTGAGAGAGATCCAACCTTATTACGCAATAATAATACTCAAATGCTACTTTATCTAATTATTATAAACCTTAGGAAATCATAAGGAGATCGTATCTTCCTGAGCCATATATATGTCAATTTAATGCTTCCTTACACTGCATAACCATTTAAATTATGAAAGTAGGTCAACATATTATTAATGATAACTAGGATTTGCACCCACCCTTACATCCATGTATAAACTAGGATGATCATATTATAATAAATAACATAACAATATTCGACCATTTACATGTCCATTTAAGCAACCAAGGAGAACAACTCATAAATCAGAACTCAAAGGGTACACATGCTAGCTTCCATATCTTGAATATAAGGAGATTTAAGAAGATCAAACACTCACTGGGTGGACAATAAACTTTATTTATTAAGCGAAAAATTAAGAGGGGAAACTCCTTACAAAGAGGAAACCCAAGAAAGGGAACGAGACACCACTGCTATAAGTTTGATTTTAGTGAACGATGAGTTTTTTTTGATAGGACAACATAGAAAAGGGGGGGGAGCGAACAAGATAGTCTTCCAGTAAGGCTCGAAGGTTCTATTCTATTCTTCAATTAATAACAGCTTGGGTCGAACTAGCCAATCCTACACCATTGCTAAAATCATCATCACAAAGGTGCCACTTCCGAGTATTGAGTGTGCCCACACATCAAGAACCAAGGGGGAGTCTACAGATCAGACAGGAGCGCTTAGGATAGTGTCCACAAGGATTCCCATGGGTCCATAAGTTTCCCACAACATGTCTATCAAATATGAGTTATTTAACCCTTTCATTTCACGTAGATAAATTAGAATTATTTCTCCCTTACACTTGTCACGCTTTCCCCAAGTTTCATAAGAAATTCCACATTTTATTTTAATTAAAGTCAATTTCCCTCACCCATCCTAAAAGCGCTCCTTAAATCACTCCTATTTGTCTCTTTATTCCCCTTATTTCCAATTAAGGACTGACACATTACTAAATAGGAGTTGTGTTAAAATAGGGGTATTCTTCTAGTTAGACTAGTGTAAACTAGACTCTAGATACCTTTCTATGTGTACACATTCTTTCATCTTTATTTATTTCTCATTTTAGAACTCCCTTTTAATATTTTCTTGCACACATGTGCCTTATCAAAACTTTAGATATATTTCACTCCCTTTTTAATTCTTAACTTGATTACTTCATCCCCTTTTTATTTAGTTTAATTTAGTTTTAGTCTTCTTACCCAAACTTAGACTTAGGCTTATTTTAATAGGCTTAGACTTTCAATTGGGAATGCAAAATTAATAATTTCAATCCTTAATTAATTAATTAAATCCAGAGATGTTTAAAGATTTTACAAGGCTTAATTATTCGCTCAATATTTTCGAGGCCACCTAGATTCATTCACTCAAGTGTTACTTTCGCGACGTGCCCTTCAAGATGCACTTTGTGCTCTAAGGGTGTCACTCGCCTTTGATTGGTTTTGGTAGTTGTCAAACCCTTGGAGTCAACACTCCATTTGGGCAACCTTGTGAGAGACTAAAGGATTCTAAGGAATAAGGACCCCACCTTATTGCGTGCCCCTTAGAAATATTCGTGAGAAACTATCTCAGTCTGCCCTCATGACATCGTGGACCTCTCGAACTAGGTAATCATTAACCTACAATTCAAGCCATAGTGGGAGTGCTAGTAGGATGTGACAGGGACTCTGCCACACCTCTCCCTCAATATCTGGTCTATATGCATGGCCCCTTTACTCCTTCTGTGAGTCAAATTAGAAATCATTTGTTAGCCTACATCCATCAGCAAAACACTGTGAATGATCCATACATAAAATCATACTATCATTGATCATATGTCACATATGCATAAATGAAATACTCAAACCAATACAATCCACTCCATGACTCAATCCAAAGTCCAAGAAGGCCCATTGATGCCCTCGACATGCAAAATCTGTCAAGTGTCCTGCACACTTAGGTAAACTCGTCAATAGCATCCGCCAATACATATATATCAAATAACATTAAATCATAAACGTCAACATCATCATAAAAATCCATAAGATAAACAAATAACGATGTACTATAACTAGATCACTTGCACGCAAGTGTCCTCAAAGAACAAGTCAATAACTTGTGCTCGCAAGAGAAAGATGTTACATACACCCCCTCATTTTTTAAACTTCGTCCTGAAGTTGTACAGTATATAAAATGCAGTAATAAAAGTTTCTGATAAGATATATATGTGTAATCTATCAAACAAGTAAGGAAATTGTTGGCACATATCATATGCATCCTCCCAGGTAGTCAAGTGTGGACTATAATTGTCCCACTAAACCTTGACCTGATCGACTATTTGACACTGTATTGGTCAAATGCGACGATCCAGAATGCGGATTGGCTCCGTCGTGAGTGCACCCTCATCTGACACCTGCAAGGAACTCATGTCAATCACATGTGTAGGATCACTAACATAATGTCTCAAACAGATACATGAAAAACATCGTGCATATGCCTCCAAGAATCATGCAAGGCCAGTCGATAGGCCACGGGTCCTTTCTTTTCCACACTACGAAAGGTCCCACAAACCTAGGAGAGAGTTTAGAACCCTTTCCAAAATTGATCAAACTTTTGTGCAGTTTCACCCGCAAGAAAACTCGATCTCCAACTTCATAATTGCAGTCAACACGTTGCTCATCAACATAACTCTTTTGTCGATATTGTGCTTCTTTAATTCCTTGTTTTATCATTCGAATTTGTTATTCCATTTCTTGGATCGCTTATGGTCCTACCAGGACCCTATCCTCAATTCGATCCCATCTCAATGACATACGACACAGTCTCCCATAAGGAAACTCAAACGATGCCATCTTAATGGTACTTTGATAGTTTTTGTTGTATGCAAATTCTACTAGTAGTAAGAACCCTTCCCAATGTTTTTGTTGCTCCATTACATACATGTGCAACATATCTTCCAAAATTTGGTTCTTTATTTATGTCTTACCATCTGTCTCAGGGTGATAAGATGTAATAAAGTTCAGTTTCATTCCCAAATCCTCTTGGGAACTGGTCCCAAATCATCCTGTAAACACTGATCCTCGATCAGATATGATCCTTCTTGGTACGCCATGCAATCTCACAATTTTGCTGACAAACAATCTAGCTATGTCTGGTGCTTGATACGTCATACGTACAGGAATAAAGTGTGCAGTCTTCATCAGAGTGTCAGCTACCACGAAAATTGAGTCGTGCCTCCTTATTGTTAGCAACAATCCAATAATAAAGTCCATCAAAATGACTTCCCATTTTGATTCTTGAATGATGTGTGGTTGTAGTAATCGTGTCGGATATCTATGTTCAACCTTCACTTGATGGAATTCTAGACATCGCACGATGTAACTAACTATGTATTCTTTCATTCCTTTCCAAAAGAATAAAGGCTTAAGGTCAACCTTCATCTTCGCGACTCTCGGATGAGCCATGTATACTACTCTATGAGCTTCGCTTAAGATCAAATTTCTCAATTCTTCATTAGGTGGTACGTAAACATGGTTATTATACCTCATCATTGTGTCATCGTCAAATGTATATCCTTTGAACCTTGGTACCATCATGGTGTCTTGTCCAACATTTTCCTTAACCTCTTTGTACCAATCATCATCGATCTGTAGAGCTAGAATATTTTCTCGAAGATTCGTTTAAAGAGGAATTATCGAGAATATGCATGGTCTCTGACTCAACGCATCTGCAACCCTTTTCAACGTTCCCTTGATGTACGTAATCTAAAAATCATATTCGTTAATTAATTTTGACCAATGACTCTATCGCACATTCAAGTCACTCTGTGTAAATATATGTTGTAGTCTACAGTGATTTATCTTTAATTCAATTTTTTTTCCAATCAGATAGTGTCTCTAAACTCTCAAGGAATATACAATGGCCAATAACTCCAAATCATGCATTGCTTAGTTCTCCTCATTCTTTCTTAATTTCCTTGAGATGTAAGTGATCACTCAACCATCTTGCATCAATACTCTACCTAAACCTTCCTTGGATGCATCCATCCATACCAAGAATCCGTTTTCCATGTTAGGGAATTTTAGTATTGGCACTATCGTCAACAAATCCTTGAGCCTTTGAAATGATTCCACGCATTTCTCGGTCCATAAAAACTTCTTGTTTTTCTTCGAAAATTCCGTGATAGGATTTGATATCTTCGAAAAACCTTCGACGAACCATCGGTAATATTCTGATAAACCCATAAATCTACGTACTTCTGGTATGTTTGTCGGCGCATGACATTCCATAATAGCCTCTACTTTTGTTGGATCCACGACTATAACTTCACCGGATATAACGTTCCCTAAGTAATGAATCTTCGATTGGTAGAAGGAGCATTTCGACAATTTCTTGTATAATTGGTTTTCTCGTAAACACTATAGTACCAAGCTTAAATGTTTGTCATGTTCTTCTGTCATCCGATAATTTATCAGTATGTCATCAATGAATACTTGAACAAATTGTTCTAATTATTTGGTGAATAGCCCATTGATCAAGCTCATGAATACCCTCGAGGCATTTGTCAGTCCAAATGGTAAAATCGTAAACTCATAGTGTTTGAACCTCATCTTGAATGCAGTCTTAGGAATATCTTCCTCTTTAATTCATAACTGGTGATATCCTGATCTCAAGTCAATATTTGAAAACACATTCGCGCCTTTCATTTGATCAAACAAGTCATCTATTCTAGGCAACGGATACCTGTTCTTGATCGTCACCTTGTTCAATTGACGCTAGTCAATACAAAGTCTCCATGACCCATCCTTCCTTCTTATGACAATAAAAGGCGCACCCCAAGGTGACACACTTGGAAGTATAAGTCCAAAGTCCAACAACTCCTTCAATTTAGTTTTCAACTCATGTAACTCATGCATTGACATCCGATAAGGCATTCTCTCTATTGGTTCAGTTCTTGGTTTCAGGTCGATTGTAAACTCCAAGTCTCTTTCGGGAAACAAACCTAGTAACTCTTTTGGAAACACATCAGCAAAATATCATACTACCAGAAGGTTTTCTAATCCTCTCGCCTCGCCCCTTTAGTTTAGCGCTAAGATTGCATATAACTTACATCCCTTGTGCATGCTCTTTTGTAGTTGTAAGGAAGAAATGAACCTCAAGGACACTCCCTACTTTCTTCCTAGAATCACTCTTCTCTGTCCCACACCATTTGTCAAGCTTAATTGTTTCATATTATGGTTGAGTATTGCATCATGCGATTCCAACCAATCCATATCGCTATCATAAGATCTTAAGATCATGACATATAGGCTGGCCTTTGTTACAAAATCTCCGAAGTTAATGCGACAACCCATAACCCTTCCTCCAACCTTATGTTTGGCACCCGAAGCCATTTCTGTGTACCTAAACTTGTCCTACTCGACTTCCTTTACCTTAATTCTCTTTAGCGATGCACTATAAATAAAACTCTTTATAGCATCGGGATCTATCAAAATACTAAAATTTTTGTTGGCGATGGTATCTGACGTCTCGAGCACAGTGGTCCGGTGCTTGGCTTGGTGGTTATTCACCGCTACATGAATCCTATGGGCCTTGCCCAAATATCCAATTGTCATGTGTCCTATTGATCCAATCGCTCTGGCCTTCTCAACCGAACAGTCTCGCTAGCAATTTGTCTCTCCACATGTCTAGCACATGATCTTTGGTCCAGTACTAATGGTCCCTGAAGTAGAAGTTATTGGCCTACCAGCCTGAGATCCTGGTCTGTTCTGCTAAACAGGCCTAAACTGTTGTTGATGCAGGAGACATTGTTGTTGATGCAATGGTCCTCTATAGGGAGTCCTCTACTGAGGAGTCAGTCATCGAGGTGTTGTGAATGTGGATAATTTAAACATATCTCATCACCTTGATGTCTGTCTGGCTGGTGTCTAATGCTGCTACACACCTGATGCCATTTGTCTAGTAGGTCTTGTAGGAGTCCTACCCTAACCCCCTCTCGTCATCTCTTCCTCGGCTATGAGGGCCTTCTGGACTACATTGTGAAATGTATGAGGCATTATGATCCTTACCTTCACACGAATGTTGGAGTTAAGGATGAACACAAACTTGTTGACCTTCAAATTATTTGTGTTCAAATGCGGGGCATACAGAAGTAGCTCCATAAACATGGCCTCATACTGCAACATCGTACGACCACCCTGTCATAAGGAATTGAACTCATTGAGTTGGAGATCAATGAATTCCTCTAACAAGTACCTCTCCCAGATATTCTCCTCGAATATTTCCCATGAAACTTCTTCGACAACCATGTTTATTTGAGGTAGGAGCGTCTTCCACCATTGAAGAGCGCTCCCCTTCAACTGAAATATCGTCATGCAGACTTTCATGTTGGAGGTGTACTCACGAAGCACGAAGAACATCTCCATGTTCTCCAACCATTCCTCAATGGCTGAGTCATCTGTGGAACCTATGAACTTAGGAAACTTGACGCAGAGCCCCACCTCAGCAGGGTCTGTTGACCTCCCAGTCTACGGATCTTCAATCTTCTCTGAGATGAAATGGCCCTTCGATTCCCACTGGAACCTCTGACAACTAAGACCACAGGTCCTTTACTGAACTCCGCTTGAACGAACAAGAACTAGGTGTGAGCCTCCTCCACTCCATGCAACCACTGATAGTGACCATGAGCCTAACCCAAAAGGCATTTCGTGTTTCATGATTTCGGGGCTTCTATTGTGAGTCGCTCGACTCCTCCAATTCCCAAACTTCTGAACTACTGATTTTACTCACCTCATATCAACAGTCTGAGACTCTCGTGATCCAACGATCCATATCCTTCTCTCACGAATCGAGACTTTGTGTATCGGGACTTTGGAACGGCTCCCTCCTTCCAACCTTCGAATCTCAATCCCCAACATTCCATAGCGCCAAATCAATGCCTCACACTCCTTCAGATATGATAGCTGCTATCTATCTTGAGCTTGTGAATTTTGAAAGACTCTCACCCTTAACCTCCTTGCAACTTCACTGGATCTAACAGTCCACAGATATCATCGCTTCTCCATCTGAGAATCCCCATCGGCCATTTAGGCTCTCGATATTTCCTGGTCAAACAATTGGCGTCCACCCTCCCGAGCTTGATTTATGTGATGTGACTTCGACCCTCATCCTTCCTTTGGACTTTTCTAAGTCTCTATCCTTCCTAAGCTTGATTCTTGCTGCAAACTCAATAATTCTAAGGAATCCTTATCGCACTCCTTGTGGCCTTTATGATAATCTTTGATTATCTTACAACTCCAACTCTACACCCTCCTTACGACAGAAGTTATTCAACCACTCACTTGGCTTGGAAAAGTCTAAGACTTTGACCTCGCCTAGGGCACACCTTGCATGGTTATGTGCTATACTTGCACTTCTACTGGTATGAGAAAAATGGTATCTTTCCTGAGCTTTTTGAGATATACTCAGAGCCTGTCAACAAACTCTTTGCGGATCTTCACTACACTCCTTGCTGGAAATATTAAGAAGAGAAACAATTGAAACTTATACTCTCCCTCTCATAGACTTCATACATTCAACATGAAATCACATATACACACACAACATTGAAACAAATTCATAACAAAGATTAGAAACAAACTATAAACATACCATTCAATAGATGTAAACAGTAACCATAATACACCAGATAATTGGATCAAAGAATTCTTATATTTATTCAAGTGCTTCTGTACATGGTCTCAATAACAACTATCTGTTCCCACAACTTCTACAATATTTGTTCTTATCTACTCTCCTATGCTCTCTCTAGTTCTCTATAACAACTACAATGACAATGATACAATGCATATGAGGGAGTCTTTATGAGTTTTCCCTCCTACAACCTTAAGCTATCTTATCAAATTAAAGACTACACCTACTTTACATTCATTAATATAAATGCCCACAACCGGCAGATGAGAGAAATGCTCAAGATATGTATTACAATCCCCAAAACATTAAAATAAATTACATCCTCCCAGCTATTACATTAATGGTTCTTTTTTTGAAATTCAAAATATCTTCAAAATGTGCGTTGGTGCATATCCATCTATCCTCCACTTGCACTTTCTGGCGATGCTCCTACATCATACTCCTTTGGCTGAAAAATTCATGGACTCATGTCCATGAGCTCCTACACCATCTGTCCATGTCTCTGAATATCTGCTTCACTTTCCTAACTGGAATCTTCAATTGGGTGTCCTTTCCACTTCACAAAATACTCAAGATATGTATTCCTTTGGGTTTTCTTGCTAACTTTCTGATCGATGATATTTTCCATCTGCGGATTTTCAACTAGAGGCATATGTTTGACCCACTGAATTTTCTTTTGCCTCTCTACTCCTCCCATGTCATATTCTCTGTAAGGATACAGATCCTCTATGTTGAATATGGGTGATATTCCCACACCATCTGGTAATTCTATATCATAAGCATTTGCCTCAAATTTTTGTAAAATCTTACACGGCCCTATCTTCTTCATTTTCAGCTTATTATATGTTCCCCTTAGGAACATTTCTTTTCTTAGGTGTGCTAAGACTAAATTTCCCACTTCGAATTGAAGCTATCTCATGTGTTGATATGTTGTTATAACCTTAATTTTCACCAGACATGCTTACCTGTCATCAGGCCATCTCAGATTTCTTCTTTGCCAAAACACTGCTCAACAACTCTTCTTAAAAACCCCTTTTATAAAGGCCCACATGCCCTGATACTTTACTGTATGCATGTACACACTGGCTGACCCAAGACAGCCCGTGTGTACCTACAAAATCACGAAAAAAGGAAAGTTGCTGACGGAACACACAGCTTTGGGTAAGTTAACTAAACCTTTCGGCCATGCATGGATGAAAGTTCGACCAAATACCTAGCTTCTTCTAGCCTATAAAAGAAGGGTTAGGGATCCCATTTGGAAGAGGAGAATCATAGTAAAGAAACTATACCCCATTGCACATTCCCTTTGTCCCAACCTTTAGCCATCCTTGTGCAAAGAGAAGTATAGAGCAAAGAAGTTGGAGGATAGTTGAAGAGGAGCCCAGGACCAGGTTCATGGAGCAGTAGCCAGCTTCATCATTGTAAGTTGATTTATTGAAGTTAATAATAAAGAAGTACTTTTCCTGTCCCGCCATATGAGGTTTTCATGGTTTATTGCATACATGTTGATTAAATCTCTAACCCATTAATCTGTAGATCAAATGCATGTGGAGTTATTTGTTTGTCTTGTGTGAATGTAGGTCAGCCTTGGGAGGAGAGTTGCAGTCAAAGATCGACCAAGCATGAAGAAGGATCGATATAAAATGCCCAAAATAAGGTATTCTCACTTAATCTTCTTAACTACGTACTTGCTTAAGAATAACGGGGATTAGTTCTGGGATGACAGTAGAAAGTAGGAATCTTTAGGTCTTTTCTGCATGCATGATAAAACCCTAAGTGCTAGTCCATAGAGGGATTTCCCACTCACAAAATAATTGGTGACCATACGTTACCATTGTGTGTTTTATTAATCGCATTTTCATACCCATGTCTTTGGCTTAATGCCGACTCTATGTTTCTCTCAACTGAACCATCTAAAGCATGCCTTATACGCAAGCCTTGTAGCACTTTGCCTCTGCATCTTGACACCTTTGGTCCTTGGAGGATTTTTCCCAAGTGTCCTTACTTTGAACATCAGTCTTGTCCCCGCACCTCTAACTTGTATGTTTGCAACACTCATTCTTCCTTTGTAACGTAACATTCTTTTATTCTTTTTCCAAAATTATTGAAAAAGACGAAAAAA
>SNQJ01S0163047.1:6256-21372 GCA_010110895.2 Picea sitchensis | reverse complement strand
CCCCCGGACCTCGCAAAGGGGGTACCCTCCCTCTGCACTCCCCCATGTGGAAGAGTGTACATACTTCTGGGGTGTAAATACTTCATGGGGTATAAACACGGCTAAAAGAAAGGACCTCTGAATCATGAAGATAATCAGGCTCCACAACCAACATCTAGCTCCTTCCTCTATATGACCATGGTCATGACCAAGCGCTTGTCCATAAAGTGCTTTTCGAGATTTCACTTTTCGGCAGTTCAGGACTCTTGATGTTGAGAGTCTCTGACTTTTCCATCTCCCAGTAACCGAAATCCCAATCTCCAATACATTAAAGGGGGTTGGATCAATGGTCCACGATCTCTTCAAACCAACGACTCAGATCATTTCGCGATTTCGCAAATCGCGATTTCGGCATTCCTGTGGTGAATGTTCTTGATGCTTCCAACTCCCAATCTGTGAAACTCTGAAATGGCTTGGGATCAATGGTCCAAATCAACCCTTGATCTGATGGCTTAGATCATTTCGTGATTTCGCAAATCGCGATTTCGACATTCCTGTGATGAATGTTCTCGACGCTTTCAACTCCCGATCTGCAAAACTCTGAAATGGCATGGGATCAACTGTCCAAATCAACCCTTGATCTGACGGATCAGATCATTTCATGATTTCACATTTCTCGATTTCGACATTATTGTGGTATTATTTCTTGTCTCTCCAAGTCACGATTCGTGAAACCCCGAAATGGAGTCTTTGACATGCTATGATCTTCTGCCACGCATCCCTCTTAGATCAATGGTCAAGATTTTATTGAGACTTCGAAACTCCACAAGCCTTCGTTGTGCCTGATCAATGGTCCATATTTGGCCTCGATCTAAAGGTTGAGATTATTTCGCGATTTCACATATTGCGAGTTCGAGAGGTGAAAGGCTGGAGCATTTCATACCTTTGACTTTCTAGTCAGCGAAATCCTGATCTGTGTCCATGTGTCCTGCCCGTAGATGGATGGTCCTCCTTCTTTCGGGATTTTGTATACCTGCTTCTCCTTTCACTTTAATGAACGTGCAGGTTCTCCCTAATCCAACGATGGTTAGAACTTATGCTCAGATCTGACGCCTGAGATATGTCCTCCTCTTCTGTTTGTTCTTCTTGTCTACAATCAGATCTGACGATCCTCCTTCTTTCAGGAATTTAAATGGGATCCAACAATCACTAATGCTTCTACTCCCAAGCTTAGGCATTGCGATTGACTCTGCGTTAATTACTCCTGAGCTTACTTTTTTCCTATTTTTCATCGATGCTTTCTCTGATCTTGTCATCAATGACCTGCCTACAATCCTTTGCACGTTTGTTGCCATCTTTTTTGTTGTACTTTCCATCAATGAAAAACATACATTGTCTGTAAAACATGCCAACAAAACCTTGTGATCAGTTGTTATTATATGAATTGGATTACAACCTTTTCATTCATGTGAGTCAGATGGATGGCCTCTACCCATCTCGTAAAATAGTCCATAGAAGTCAGTATGTATTTATGTTGTTTTGAACAACTCAGGGTAATATCCACTATGATTTCTAACCCCCATTTCTTGAATGGTTTGGATATGGTCACTAGTTGGAGTAGGACAACTTCTCTCTTTTCTCTACCAATGTTCATTTGACAATATTTACAGTTCCTAGCATAAGTATGAGCATCCCTAAATAGAGTAGGCTAGTAATAACCAACTCTTAATATTTTTTGAGCTGTGATATTTCTTGCAAAGTGTCCACCTACAAGACCATCATGCAGCTCCCTCGTAACCTTTTCTTCATCTTCATGTCTAAGACATCTCAATATTACTCCATCATAATTTACATGAAAAAGTATTGGATTTATGAGGCGATATTGCGCGGATTTTAGCCTGAGAGCTATTCTTTCCTTAAGGATTAGGTTTTCTGGGAAAGTCCCATGATGCAGGAGGTAAATAAATTTTCCATACGAAGACTATTTCCCAAGGGGAATGTATAAATATTCACTACACCATAATGCTAATTCATTCTCCCACCCGGGGTCTTCATTTATTGCCAGTTTACACAATCATTGTCCCTTTACTAATTTGGTAGGTTTTATATCTAGATCAAATTCTTGGACAACAACCATCCAATTTCCCCTTCTCTCCCCCATATCCTATTGAGTGAATAGGGATCGGACTGTAGGATGAGGCACGATGACTTTGGTGTGATTTTTTAGGATGTAAGATCTGAAATGTTTCACTTCTTTGTACACCGCATAATATTGTTTGTCTATAGTAGGGTAGTTCAATTCATCTCCTTGGATATTAGTTCTCATAAATGATATCGGTGCCTCATTGTTATCATCATCCTTCTAGGTCAATACTGCAACTAAGGACTGGTCAGAGGTGAAAGTATAGAGGACAAAATATTTACTAAAGTAGGGACTTCACATCACAGGAGCTTGAGATATTGCAGTCTTGATATTGTTGAAAGCATCTTTTCGCTCATCATCCCACTTAAAATATGCATCCTTGCGAATCATTTTTTGTAAAGGTTTTATAGTTTTAGCAAAATCACGTGTGAACTTTCTCACAAAATTGATTTTCCCAAAGAAGGATTGCATAGACTTTTTGTTATGCGGTAAGGGAATTTGAGCTATTTCCTTTGTTCATTCGGGATCTATATGAATTCCTGCTTGAGATATAATATGACCTATTAGCTTCCCTTCCTTGAAACAAAAGATAGTTTTCTTAGGGTTTAAATATATTCCATATTTCCTACAGCTTTCGAAAATTTGTGTTAGATGTTGGATGTGATATTATATGTTCTTTGAATACATAATTACATCATCCAAATATACTACTACACATTTGTTAATCAATCCTCGAAAATCTACGTCCATGGCCCTTTTTAAGGTTTCCCCTGCATTAATCAACCCAAAGGGCATGCATTTATAAGAAAAAGTTCCCCACTTTGTTCGGAAGGTAGTTTTCAATCATTCTTCCTATGAAACTAGAACCTGGTTATAACCTAAGAACCCATCTAGAAAGGAGAAAGTTTCAAAACCATATATTGTCTGCAAGAGTTGTTCCATGGGTGGTGATGGGTATTTATCCTTTTTTGATGCTCTGTTAAGGTTTTTGAAATCTACACACAAGAGAATGTCCCTAGACTTTTTCCTGACAGGAACCAAATTTACTACCCATGAAGAGTGCCTAACCTGAAAGATAATCTTAGCATCTAGTAATTTATTTAACTCTTGATACATCAGGGGTTCCAGAGATGGATGGTATTCCCAAGCTTTTGTTAAAATAGTTTTAGTCCATATTTTAACGCGATTGTGTGTTGGATAATGCGAGTATCATAAGTTTTCAATTCTCGGTAGGTCCGAGAAAAGACAACTTGATATTCTCTAAAAAGCTTGAGATAAGCTTTCCTATCTTATTTAGACACTATTTTACCTAAATTTTCATTCTTAGGGTTTTCTGGGGTTCCTAGGTTTATAGTCTCGTATATGGGACATGAACTCCCTGTCTTTGTGTTCTTTTACCCTTTAAATCTTTTCCTCGGGTCGAAAAGGTTCTCCAAATCAGCTACCCCTTTTGGTATCATGAGAAACCTTGGTTTATTATTAGAATGATATGTTACACCCTTATGCTCGTGGAAATCATTTTTTCCTAGTTTCTCTTGGAATACCTCATCATAAATATCCAAATCTTTAAAATTTTCTTGATTGGTTAGAAAATCTACAATCTATTCATCTCCTTCAAAAACATTCCAATTAGAAATATTGTTGGGTACTGATGGTTTGTAAAGTAGTTCCACAGTGAACCTGTAGGCTTCATAGTATTCTAAAGGGGATAACCTCGAGGCTGCAGTGGCTAGGGAATCAACAAGAGTATTCTTTGTCTTGGGAACAACAGTAATATTGAAGGCCTCAAAATGTTCTATTAGTCTATGCACCTCTTGTTGGTAATTGTTCAAGTGGGATGAATTGAAATGGATAGTATTATTTACCTTTCTAATGATAATTAAAGAGTCTCCAATAAATTTTTCTTCTTTAATGTTTAAGTCTATGGCTTTCTTCAGTCTCTGAACTAGAGCTTCATACTCAACAATGTTATTGGTGCATACAAATTCTAGTCCGTGGGATAGGAAATTTTGCTTCCCCTTTAGGTCTATGAGAATACATCCTACTCTCAATCCTTCTTGTGATTTAGACCCATCAAAGTACAATTTCCACACTTGTGAATGAAATTCAGCAACTTCTTTAGGCCTGATTATTTTCTCATCTCTATATACCTTATCTACTACTTCCAGTAGAGGTTCATGACAAAATATGCTTTCTTCTTCCACTTTCAGTAGATTCACTTGAAAATTCATTTCAGAGTTTTGAGTGAGAGGTATATCAGACAAGAGAGGAGAGAAATTTCCTAAATCAAAATCACAGGAGTAGTTTCCTACCATGGGGAGATCTGTCGATGAGGGTTGATTGAAGGCTTCTAAATTGGTGGTTGTATGTTTGAGATATATTTCTCTATCAATCCTAATCATCTTGGTATGTCCATTTAGTGGCAACCAAAGGTGAGCCCAGTCTGTGCTAAAGTATCCATTTAGTTTCTTAAACCAATCTCGACTAAGTAGTAGTCCATAAGATTTTTGGATGTCCACTACAATTATGTCAATTACTTGAACAAATTTTCGGTGTGTATCCATTCTGATCATGACATCCTTAAGTTTCCCAATAATGTTTACTTGTGTTCAGTCTAGTTGTATAACGTGTTTATCACTTTTGAGAAAGATTTCATTCAATTTATTGCAAATGGACAATGGAATGGCATTGGAGGATGCCCCCAAATCGACCAAGCAGTTATGCAAGTTTATGTTGTAGACTTCAAACGTTAAAAGGAAAGGTGGGATAAAAAGATTTCATCTTTTGTCTAAAGAGAAAGAGTTCACATTCGGTTTGTTATTTAAATATGTGGGATATGATGCCTCACCTAGGTTAGTTCTTGTTATAGGGGATTATATTGACTTTAAGGCCTGTAACAAAAAATCCTTTTGTTGGGGAATTATGCACATGTCCATGACCGAAACATTAGCCTTCAACTTATTTAAGTCCTCTACTATGTTTCAGTCCAACTTGGGTGACTCCCGTGTGTGCATGTTTATAGGATTTATTTGGGGGATAAAGGGTTCTTTGATGTGATCGACTATTTGTTTCCTTCTCGAGGATTGGGAAGTGAGGAGATCATTTGAGACTGGTTGACCCTTACTTCTCATTTTCACCACCAAAACCTCAGTGAGTGGTTCCTGGACTTCAAATACATCATTGAGAGGCATCGACAAGTCAGGATCCCACAACAAAATGGTTGTTTCTTACAATGGCTCAACTTCCTCCTGATCGACGATGTTCACCACTGAGCCGTTTTATTGCTCGGTAAGAGAAAATTCATCTCGGAACTGATTAGCCATTAAATTCATAGCATGAACCCATTGGGGACAATCTCTTTTGGAATTTTTCTCTTGATGGTACGTGCAAAAAGAGTCAGATGCTACATTACCTAGGTCGATGTTTAAGTTGGTCAATCGCTTTGAAAGGTGGGTTTATTTTAAAAAAGGGTTTATAGGGCCTTTGACCTTGGTTTCCTTCCTCGACACTTATTTTCATGTCTACTATTTCATTTGAAAATTTATTTATCATCCATTGTAGGTCCTCTATGTCCCCACTTCCCTTTTCGGGGCCTTGTTTTGTTTGTTTTCATGGGGGTCTAGTAAAAAACACTCCTCTCCTAGGGGGTGGTTGAACTTCCTTCTTAACTAGTGAGACCTGGTCCTCTTTGCATCCCTTCATTTGGAATTCAATCATTTTGGCTTCCTCGAAATGTTCAGCTAGGGTATGTTTGGCATCACTTTTCACAAACATGGAAATGGAAGTAGGGAGAGCATTAGCATATACCTCGAGTTGAAACTCCTGAGTAGGTTTAGCTTCAGGTTGAAATTTTTTCAGGATAGTGGTAAACCATTGATTCAATTATTTAACCTTCTCTTTTCAACTCATGGTGGTGATGAACAATTCAGCCATTAAATCCCCTGTGGTGGTTCCTTCTACAAATTTTTCTAAGAAATCCTTTTGAAACTTCATCCAACTAGTTATGGACCCCACATGAAAGTTAAAATACCAAGTCGAGGCTGAATTATCAAAGGTATAGGGAAAAATCCTACACATTATGTTCTCTTGTTGTAAGTTCATTAGTCTTATAGCTAGTATGAACTTTTTAATATGGTCTTCAGGAAACTCGAAGGTTTCAGGGTCAAACTTGGGAAGTAATTTTTCTGGGTGTTGAGGGAGGTTATGTACTTGACCTGGGATTTCCAAAGAATCTCTGGACAACCAAGGTTGATTATTTTGAGGTGGATTTCCCCTTTCTTCATCATTATCATTATTATCCTCCATGTCATCTGATTCTGAAGCCGAGCGATCCAATTTAAAACCTTCCTCATCAGATTCAAAATCGCCAGGCTTAGAGTAGTTACCAGATGGTGTTTTGGGAATTAGATTGAGGGAATGTTCGACCTCAGTGAGGGAAAAATCTATCAGGTCTTCTATTGTGTGAAGAAAAACTTGGTCAGGGGTATAGACAACTGGTCTTATTACTTTTTTTCTACGAGGAAGTAACGGGCATAAGGGTAATGATCCAATTTGCCAAGCATAATCTCTTGAGATTCTTCTAAATTGGTTCAACTCCTTGTGGGGAAGAACACATGGAATTTCAGGGAATAGGTGTTCTTCTTCCTTGTGTTGGTGTGAGTTACTCATTTCGGTAGTACTCTCTGTATGTGGGTTGTCTTGAGAATGAATATCCATGCATGTGGGTTTGTTTTGAATCTATAGGCTATGCGAAATATATTATCAGAAATATTGTTAGCCATTCAATCATTCAGGCCCCTCCTTCTAGCACCAATCCTTTTGAGGGGTCTAGGATCCCTTTAACTCAATAATAGGAACCAAACCCACCTTAGAGGCCCAATTAGACTCTATATCATTTGATGGGTGGAATGGTTCTCCAGATCTTTCGATCTAGCCAATTTATTGATGGTATTTTCTTAATGATTGACAAGATATCTTTCTGTGAAAGTTTCTCCTTCATATTAAATGTTCTTTTTTTGTATTTTCTTTTATTATATGAGTTGATAAAGAAAGGTGTGATGGTATAAACCAACTGATTGAAAGGATTCTTAACTATTGAAGAAGGTTGATCCTAGGATAACCCTCATTCTCTAGCATGCAGGCAATGATATTCACACCTATTACAAGTTTAGTAATAATACATTAACTTGTTGTTATTTCAACAGTGATTGAGATACAATTATTTGAAAGAAAATACACATGCAATAAGATGAGTGAAAGAAAAATAGTTCCTTAGTGTTGTGTTGGTTTTTTCACTTGGGTGAGCAAAACAACAACACTTGCATGTCTAGATGGGCCTACTAGACAAGACATAAATTTGTGAGTGGGATAAACAAGCCAAACACATGTATAAACAAAGAAATAAACTAAAACAACTAAGAGATAAAAGTTAGAAAGCATGAGAAACTTAGAACCATAAAAATAAACCAATGACCAACATAATGCTACCAATGGATCAATAGATTAGTAGGAAAAACACCGTAGAGACAAATGACGACTTATGAGTCCCCTCTTCCACCTTTGGAGGACTCTTGAGTTCCCTAATGGAGAGATCTTCTTACAATGGAAGAAAAATGTAAAATGGTGAAGAACAACAATGCCTATTCCCTCAAGAGGTGAGTGGAATGGCCTATTGCAATTATGCTTGAAGGCTCCAAAGAGAAAAGAGGATTCTCAAGGGAGAATTGAGGCACCATAACAATATTATGAAGATATTGGTTTCTTAGTGCACCCATGACTCTTATTTATATCATTTTTTCAAGGAAAAATGTAATTGGTTCTTGGTGTGAACAGTGGCCTTTTAGGGCACCCTCTAGTCCTTGACCAGCCCCCCATTCAGATTTTTCTAAGATATCAAGTTCAAATCAGGTTGGGAGCTGGTCCATCAGTGGTTGGGGGGCCAACAAGAACCATAAATGTGTCATTTATATAAGTGTCTAGATTTTCTTGTACACAGTCGTGCATTTGGCGCATTGTGCGCTCTGAGGGATTTTTTGGCTTGTGCAATGTGTGCGTGCTTCCTTTGGTGAATTTGGGCATGTCAATTTTTTCCCAATTGTATATGTTTTTGCCTTTTGAAATGCATTTCAATAGTTCAGGTGAACCAATTGTTGTTGGCATTGTTGTGTTTCTTTAACCATTTTCATGCGATGTTGCGGGTGATATTTTAGTGATAACACTTAGCTCTACTATCAATCACACATTAACACAACGATTTGATTTTCATCATTAAGAACAAAAGAACTGTTAAAATATTGAAAAAGATAGCTTATCAATAGATTCATAAACTCTTACTCAATAAAACATCAACTAATGAAATAAAAGTTGGAAGTAATTCCTCCTTAATCCAATCACTTAACGCCTTTGATGAAAAACACAGTTTTTTCTTTGGTTCTAAAAATAAATTATTAATTAAAGTTGCTCAGAAATAATTCTTTACAATTCTCAAAAAAGAGGGTATTTTCCCCAAAACCATAGACAATTTCTAAAAGGTCAATCCCCCTACTTATAAAGAATCACTAACTAAAAATAGATACTACAAGTTTGTGTTATGTAAAGCAAAATATTTCCACGTGGCGCTTGATATTTTTGTCCTCTGGGAATCATATCATGGTTCTACTAGAGTGGATGAATATTCTCATATTATGACCACTTGATGAAGAGATCATTGCATGTGTTAGCATACATGAATCTGTGCTGATTGATCAGAGATGCAAGGGTTTCCTTCACTTCTATTGCCCGTTCTCTATATTTGATCACTTTGGCACTTAAACGTTGCAGAAATGCACGAGCCTTGATCAAATGTTCCATAAACTTATGTACCTGACCCAGTGTCATGATTGCCACCTATGCGATCTCTGCTTCCGATGTTGAGTCTTGTTTTGCATTTCGTTTGACTATGTCATGCAAGTCGACAAAGTCTTCGGGTGACCCGGACTCTAGGAACCCAATGTCTTTCATCTACCGATTGATATTTTCCCAACTTATTTTTCTTTCGACCCACCTCTTATGTATCTCTCATTGAGGTTCCTGGGCCATACTTACCCAGTATTCATCTGCCTTCCCAATCCGAGAGATGCTGCAATCCATCAACACTCGAATTCCATGCTCCTTTGTGTCTTGTCCCTTCTAGACTGCGTTGATGTAATCAATTATCTCTACAACTTGGTATGCCCTTTCATACCATATATCCACGTCCTTACAGGTTGCTAGTGCCATAAGGGTATCTTCCTAATAATTGAATAAACATGCAGTGAAGAGATGTCTTTCGCTTGTGAACTTTGAATATACATCTTGGAACTCACTCTTCAGAACAATTGTGGCCTGCGTTGAATCTTGGTAATATTTTTCCAAATGGTGCAGATGGTCTAGCTCCTTCTTTGCGGAAATCAGTTCCTTTCCATCTCACTTTTCTAGATCTAGCATGGCATAAAAAATATCCATCCCTATGCCGACGAGCTTATATTTCTTTTGTTTTCTATGTTGAGCAACTTCTCTTCCGTGGTGATGAGAATCAATATATCTAGCATGAGCCTTATTTTCTTGGTTGTCCTCCTCATGATGGATTTCCTCTTCCTTTTGTAAGAAATTTCTTGTATATTGGTGACCTCATTGTTGGCCCTTGACCAAGTTTTGAGGAATACTTGGTCATATTTGATCGTTTTTTGTACTCTGACATCCAGTCGGAGAAGGAGCGCATGGCGAAGAGGAGATCATGGGATCTCCTCCCCTTTTTAGGGCTTTTGGGTTTTTTGGGGATTTTTGGGAATATTGTAATGGGAAAGGGATATCGACCCTTATTTAGGCCTTTTTTATGTATAAATAGAAGGGTAGGAGATGCGTATAAAGGGGGTGTGTGATGTAAAGTGAATGGCTTAGTGCATAAAGTAGATCTATGTGATTAGACGTCTGTGTGACTCTAAGAGCTCTGTGCCTACTGTAAGTATTGTAAGTGTTGAGTGCACAAGTCAGGGGAGGACTTAGTGCTTGGATCTACCCAGGGAAAGAGGATCTAGTGAGATGCATAGATCTCTTGTCCTAGGCGGGGTAGGATCTTGAAGGCTTTGTGTTGTAACTTGGTTTACAGAAGATAATAATAGAAGAAGACTTTGTGGACATATCCCCAGGGTGGGGGTGAACCACGGTAACTCTGTGTATTGTGCATATGTGTTTGTACCTCTCTTGCTAAGTTCTCTCATATGTTTAGATAGATCTATTGATCCTTTTTTCTTATGAGATATGAATGCATGCTAGATATGATACATAAGATGCTAAGTGCTTAATCTATTAAGTATAAACTGTTTATCATTGCTAAGTGATAGATATGAAGTAATTACTGTGGTGCTCTATGCTTTATGTGAAGTGTATTAATGAATGTATGTTAAGGAATAACTGATGCTAAGTGCGCTATAAGCAAGATAATCAAAGATCTGTGTCCCATCTAAGGTTGCAGACACCTGAGTCCTGCAACCACCCCTGCCTCTACCTCGGGTGAGACTTAATCTGCTTCCCAGGTGTTGCCGAAAGGGCTGGTAGTTAGGGTTTTGTTGGTGCGCTCTTGAGAATTGAACCCTGGGTCTTCCCTTATGCCAACAAATGGTTCCATTGTCAGGACCTGAAACTTTGATTGCTAGGAACTCAAGAAGAAGAAGATTTGTGTGAACTAAGCTTTATGCGTAGATCTGTTACCCTATTACGCAGTGTTCTATTTGACTTGTGAAGCTTTGTGCCAAGAAAAAAAGGTCATATCTGAATAAAGAGAGGTCAGATCTGAAGGAAGGAGGTCAGATCTAAAGAAAAGAGGTCAGATCTGAAGAAAAGAAGTCATATCTATGAAGAAAGAGGTCAGATCTGCAAGAAAAAGGTAAGATCTGTAAGCTCTGTGCATTGATAAAGGTAATAATAGTTAAAAGTCTTAGATCTGGAAGCTTTGTGCTCTATAGAAGTAAGATAAGTGGAAATTTTTGTTTCTAAAGCATGGATTTAGGTATGTTTGATAGATTATGTCCTACCTTCAAAACTAGCGCATTAATAGATGAAATAAAGTTTGATATGAATAGATCTGATAAGTATAGTGATAGATATGTTATACCTATGCATCAAAAGAATGTTTTGACTAACAAGTGGATGAAGGATCCTAGAAAGAGTTTTTTGTAGGCTAGTCAACATGATCCTAGTGCGTAGTACAAAAGGAGTTGGGGAACATCTAAACGAAAGAGAGGATTAACCCTCTGTTATAATTGCAGAAGACCGAGACATCTTACTAAGGAATTCCCTGGGAGAAGACCTAGTTGCCTCTGTTGTAAGGATATGGACCATGAAGTATTGGATTTCCATAGAATGATTGCTAGGCTTGAGAAACTGAATATGGAGCAAGAAAACCCTGAAGGAGATCAAGAGACCAAGATTATAGCAGAAACCCAGAAAGAATCAGAAAATATATTGCTACAGATGAAAGATACCTTGAATGACCACTGACATGTTAGTCTATCAAAGATCTTCCAAGAAAAGGAGAAAATTGAAGCAAGAATAGGGGACTTTGACATTGACTATACTCTTGAATAGGGGGATAATACTCTAAGGTTACAAGAGGTTCTAAAGGACACTTCACAGCAAGAAGAATTGCAGAATAGGAGCTTCGCCAAGATATTAGAACAATGACATAGAGTACTTCACCATGACGAAGCAATATATCCATTGGAACCAATATGCCCGTTCAACCACCACTCCGAATGGATCAAAAAGTAGTTATGGGTTACCAATAGATCGTTGGACCTCACCTTAATGGATAGATCAAAGGTCATGGAAGTGACATAGAAAATTCAAATTTTGTAGGATAAGGCATGTCAACTACATTTAGAGATTGAGAACCGAGGGACAGAGCTACAACATGTCGTGATTATAGCAGAGCAGTGCCTAGAAGGACCAGTCAATAATGCACTCATTCAGGATTTCACCGAACAGGAGGAAATCACAAAGAAACAGGTCGAAGCAGCTCGAGCCAATCTCGAGGCATTCAAAGCGGAACTGGTCAGACCTGAGTGACTTGAGACGAGTCACAGGTGAGTGTTGGGGGCCTGTTGGCCCTTGACCAAGTTTTGAGGAATACTTGGTCATATTTGACCATTTTCGATACTCCGACATCCAGTCGGAGAAGGAGCACACGGTGAAGAGGAGATAACTGGATCTCTGCCCCTTTTTAGGGATTTTTGGGATTTATGGGCTTTTGGGGAATACTGTAATGGGAAAGGGATATCGATCCTTATTTAGGCCTTTTGTATGTATAAATAGAAGGGTAGGAGATGTGTATAAAGGGGGTGTGTGATGTAAATTGAATGGCTTAGTGCATAAAGTATATCTATGTGATCAGACGCATGTGTGACTGTAAGAGATATGTGCCTACTGTAAGTATTGTAAGTGCTAAGTGCACGGATCAGGGGAGGACTTAGTGCTTGGATATACCCGGGGAAAGAGGATCTAGTGATCTTCTCAAATCTCTTTTCCTAGGCAGGGTAGGATCTTGAAGGCTTTGTGTTGTAACTTGGTTTACAAAAGATAATAACAGAAGAAGACTTTGTGGACATAGCCCCAGGGTGGGGGTGAACCACGGTAACTCTGTGTATTGTGTTGATTTGTTTGTCTCTCTCTTTCTAAGTGATCTGATATGTTTAGATATATCTATTGATGCTTTTTTATTATGAGATATGAATGCATGCTAGATATGATACATAATATGCTAAGTGCTTAATCTATTAAGTATAACCTGTTTATCATTGCTAAGTGCTAGATCTGAAGTAATTACTGTGGTGCTCTGTTATTTCTGCGAAGTGTATTTATGAATGTATGTTAAGGAATAATTGATGCTAAGTGTGTTGTAATAAAGATAATCATAGATCTATATCCTAGCTAAGGTTGTAGACACTTGAGTCCTACAACCACCCCTGCCTCTACCTCGAGTGAGACTTCATCTTCTTCGCAGGTGTTGCCGAAAGGGCCGGTAGTTAGGGTTTTGTTGGTGCACTCTTGAGCATTGAACCCTGGGTCTGCCCCTGTGCCAACACTCATCAATGGGCTCATGGATTTGTTGGTCTCCCCATGTCAAAGTGTTTCCCAAGATTTCTGCCATATGTATTTTCCCTAGGACCGACTCTTGTACTTATTTGACATGGGAAACTTCAACATGTTCCAATGGCTCAAACTTCATCTAGTGTTCATTGACTATTGAGGTATTGGCCATTATTGAAGAGACAATGACATGCTCAATACTTAGTTGGTGCTCAGCTATTGAGGTTTCGATCTCTGGCTGTTGCACTTCCTCCTTTGTACACCTGAACCTAGCCTATCCCTGGAGTTGTCTTTCGTAGTCCCTGATAGATAGAGAAGTTTATTGTCTAAGGAAATCTCAACCTCATGATTTCCATGCAGAGGGTTTGGAATTTATGCATCAATGGTTGGAGACCATTATCCCCCTGGTTCTTTCTCATATATAATTGGTATCACAGTTATAAGTGAGACCTCTGAACTGTCTTCATCATCAAAAATAATTATTAGATAAAAAAGGCTATTAGGCACACCTGTTTCACCTGGTGTCGTTGGAATCTCATGCTGGGTTGGAATGGTCATCGACGATTTGGCCTGTGGTGATGGACCTATGGGATTTTCCAGACCGGTGGTTTCCTCTAGTTGTGTTGAATCTGAGCCATTTGGCTCCTCTCTAATTTTGATTGGGTTGGCTGGGGTGATCCTCATCATATCTACTAGTTGATGATAGTTCTCTAGCTTCTCGATGACTCTTTGGGATCCTTCTAGTAACAACATCCCCCTCCTTTGTGCCTCGGTGGATTTTGCTGCTCTGTTTTCTTCTCTAACCTTGAGAGATTCTTAAGCCATCTCTTATATCGTTTCAACTTTCTCATCCATACTCATAGATTTGAACCTAGTCATGTTTGGGTTAGCTTTTCTTTGTAGTACCTCCTCCCAGTCCTGAGAACATTCTTTAAATATCTCATCTTCAAAATTTTCATGTGCGTGTTGCCAGCAGGAAGAGACCTGTAACGCATTCTGAAGAACTAAGCCTTTAGGGTCATGTTTGCACAATCGACCTGTTGGTAGCCTACATTCTAGCTGGCTCAAACCCTCTTGTTTATCTTGTGCGGTGTCCTTCACTATGAAAAACCATACATGGAAACCATAGGGCATGAATTCTCCTTTCTTTTCCTTAACCAAAGTGGCATTATAGCCTTGTAGGATGGTCTAGTAACAAATTTCTCCTAAGATAAGTCAGTATAGGACATGATTGGGGAGTAAATTTGGTGCGTCGGTGGCCCTAAACACCCCGATATAGGTTGTGGTTTCATCTAGGTACCAGTGGCATACTTTCGTAATCCTTTTCTTGGCCACTAGAGACAGTCTTTGATATTCTTTTTTGAAAATAATGAAATACACCCGAGCTATGAATTCATCACAAATGAGAGAATAAGAATTATTGTACCTATTTTCCCATAGGATGTTGAATTAGACATGTATAGGAAGCTTTGCAATGTACCAACTCAGATTCATATTGATGAAGACATTCCTTGCGCATATCACATCTAGAAAATATGAGGCCATGTGAAAAGCGGGTGATTCTCCCTCCTTTGGTGACTGAGCCTGCAATATGCTGGTGCTCAATTGCTTGGATATGATTTCTCCCTGGTCACGGCAGAACAAACAACACAGTTGTTCTTTCAAAATGTTTGGGTGCATTTTGGTTTGCCCAAGTCCATCATTTCTGATTGGGATTCTCGATTTGTTGGAAGTTTTTGGTTGAGTTTGTGGGCACTCATGGACACCAAGTTAAAAAAGAGCACAACTTTTCATCCGCAGACAGATGGTCAGACAGAGGTGGTGAATCGTACAGTGGTACATCTTCTTCGTGCATATTGCAGAAAGCATCCTAAGCTTTGGGATGAACATT
>SNQJ01S0163044.1:0-21380 GCA_010110895.2 Picea sitchensis | reverse complement strand
AATCCTTATGTTAATCTTTTCATAACTTTTGGCTTGTCGACTATATGAATATCGTTTGGCACCTTGGTTAAACTTTTGGTTATATGAGCTGATACATTGGCGCATAGTTGTTTTTGGCTTTGATTTATAAGTCAGGTGTTTAAACACTATGGCATAATGTTGCACGCATTGGTATACACATTTGATTTCATTAGTTGGGCACATGACTCGATGGTTGAACTACTATTATGGATTCAACAGCTATGTAAATCGGTGGTTGTACTGGGGTGATGAATATTTTGCATGGAAAACTCCACCACCTTCGCATGCTCGCATTTATGCTTATCCCTTTTGCTCGTTCATTTCTGTTAGCTCGGGTAGCTCTGCTTCTGTGTGTGTTGGTGAATACAAACCCTTCTTTTACCATGTGTTCGGCTCCATGGCACCAGTCGTGCGAGTCGAGCCCAATGACAATCAAGCCTTGTTAATGTTTGACAATGCCCGCCAAGATTTGGAGGACAACGGATGGCTTACCTTCATGAAACGATTTAGGGGTTTTAACCTTTGTGTAGCATGAAAATTTGCCATGACTTTCGATGGTTGTCGAGCCAAGGTGGGCGACATATAGTTAGAGATCAATGAACAGTTTATCAGCTCAGCTACAGGGTTACTTGTCTCGGGACAACGTTGGTTTAAGAATTTCAAGGTCGAGGAAGTGCCATGGACATTGTTGTTTCTATCGCGCAAAGTCACCTCTTGTGATAGAGGTATGCCCATATCTATGCACAAACCATGATGGCATGACTTATTAATGCTAGTCAAGCAGTTCGTGACCTCTGAAGGTCGATACGGACTTGTGTTCCTCTACCACCTGCATTTGCTGATGATTTTTATAGGGTATCCTCTAAACATGCCTTTCTACTTTCATAGTAACCTGTATAAAATGTCAAAAAAGTTTAAGAGGAAGAAGGTTGACAGTAGCCTGTTCCACCATGGACTTATCAAACTTATCGTGGTTTATCATTTGAGTTTGCATGGTGATAGTTGGAGGGCTTTCATCGCCCGTAATGGCTTTGAAGACACCAACCTTGTACAGGTTGATAAACCTGTGGTAATTGAAACCAAGGCCGAACCGCCTGTACCCTTACATCTCCTACAGCCTAAACCCTCATCCGACCCTGGCATTGACTTACTTGACACTGTAACTAAGAGTGCAGAGGCCATTAAAAAGCCTATGAGCAAAAATCCCAAGGTAAACCTTACTGCTAATGCCAAAGGGAAAAGGAATGCCCAACTCATTTCGAGAATGGCCAGAAACAAACCAAAACCCTCTGCTGAGTCCAACCCTATCATTCTAAGTGAGGATTCTAATTCTGATGTTGAACGTTTTCTGGCCAGCGAGTACCCCTACTCACAGGGTTTATATCTTGAGCCCCCTTATGATTTTGTATCGAACCTTCCTCCCTGCCTAAAGAACGACCCTGACTACCCGGGTATTAAATTGCCTCGTGAAACCCTCAGTCATTTTCCCAAACCCTTGCCTACTCTTTCTAAACCCACACAAACACCCTGTGACCAATGCAATTCATGGTTAGAACGATATTACATTGATGTTCCTATACTCCAATCGAAGATTCAATGACTGGAAGATCAAATTGCAGTCCTAACCAGTCAAAAAGCCAAGCTCCAAGCAACAAATAAAAAGCAAAAGACAACCGGCTCCATCCTTTTCAAAAACGTGGAATCAGCCACGGCCGTTGTAAATTCCAAACTGACATAATCAAGCAGCCTCGTCGCTATAAAGGTATGGTTTTGACATCGTTTTTGTTTTGTAAATAATGTAGGTGAATATAACGATTTGAATTCTGTTTTGAATAGTTCTGTTTACATATTGAATGGCTCTGTTATAATGTGTGCATTCTATATATAGTTTTTCTTTGAATAAAAAGAAATTTCGATTCGACATACGAACTGATCATTCCCAGTATAGAAATCGATAGATTTTGATTGGATTTGAGTGGTCTTCGTTTGGATTTGATTGATTGATTTGCCTTATTAAGTTAACAAAATTAATAGTTTGTCTTCGACTGGATTGGTTTGTATCTGATTTGAAAAGGAAGTTTTCATGCTCAGTTTGGGACACGATCATGTTTGGATTTGATTTTGTTATGCTTCATATGATGTGATTGGCAAACGATTTCAGAGATTTTGGTTGTTACGAATTTTCGACATGTTGTGTCCTATGATTTTCTAAATTGGAAAAGAAACTCTGTTCGATTTTAATGTGGAATGAACTACTCTGTTATGCTCATTTAAGTCTATACAGGTGCACCTGAATCATGGATTGGATTCGATTAGTAACAACTATGCTAAACCCCAGCCGATTGATTCGTTTAATTGGATTACTGTTAGTTCTATTATTTGATGAATTGGATTCCGACTGTAATTGTTGCTCTGTTCAAGTTACAAAATGAATTGGTCAAACCCGGTTATAATTCATTTTCAAACGAACGGTTTCGATCGAATTCAATCAACCTTGTTTGCCCAATTTGCAGTAACTAATTACAAATTCTATTGCCAATCATTCTAGCCTGTTATGATTTTATTTGAATTAATTTTCACGCCAATTTGAATGTATCTATTCGTGGCATGAATCGTTTGCTGTGCCAACACAGTCACAACGATTGGAAAATGATCTTGTCGAATTCATATTTCCCATTGACAAGGAAGCATAATAGTTGCTTGCCATTTGTTTTGATTATAATCGATTTCAGAACTATTGGATTCGATTGGTTTTAAAACGAATTGATTGACTATGTTATTTTTACCAAGTCTGGTTACGATTTGTTTGGATGAAATGATTTTGGTCAAGGTCAATCAGTTTTCAAAAACAAATGATTGGATATCTCGTATACCTTGTTATGTTTTTGTTTGTGGACAGTTACGCGTCAGTATTGGTTTGATTTGCTTATGGTATAAATCGTTTGCTATGTCGTTACAGCCATAACGAATTGTAAACGATTCTGTTCGATTTGATCATATCTCCTGTTGGTAAAACGGCATAACAAATGCATAAGATTTGTTTTTGTATTGATTGCATTGCATATCAAATGGTTTCTCAACTGTTTGATTATGATTATGTTAGACCCAATTCTGTGGTAATTAAACGAACATAGTACACCTATCTCTGTTGAATGATTTTATGATTCTGTTTTGATTTCAAATGGTATAACAAGCTCCAATTGAATAATTCGTTCTCAAATAATTATTGGATGTCAATTAAATGGAATTCTTTAAAAGATTTTCAATTAATTTCAATTCTGATTCTATATCTTATTTTAGACTAGCTACAGAATCAGAGGATTTTGTAGCTAGTCTATAGGATTAAATTTTCTATCATTTTATTAATAAAAGATCCTTCTAACTTGTTCATTTTTGGTCCTTTTCAGGTGAATTCGAATTGCATGGGATTTGATGGATAGTCTAGAGGATATTTGGATGTTTTAGTTTTATTTTAATTTCCTAGTTTAGACAACTTTGGGATATCTTCCCAGATTTATGTAAATAGTTTTATAACTTCCACAGGGAGGTTTTACCCTGTGGAAAACCTTTAAATACTTATTATTTTGTGTAATAAGGATCATCCTCGCTTGTGGGAGAACCAGGATAATGGATATCTAATAGAGACTGAGACAGAAATTGATGTTCTACTACAGCTTTAGCTTTCATAATATCAATCTTTTGTTTCATGTTTATGTTATCAAATTGCATTTGATTAATGACTAGTTTAGCTATCTTAGTATTTTGCAAATGATATGAATTATTTAATATGATCCATGTCTGATTTCTTCCTTTACTTAAAGACACAGCAATTACTTGATTCAATTTATGAATGACAGATTTCTCTTCTTCATCAATTGAATTATGAAGTATAAGTTTTTACATAACATGTTTACCTAGTTGTAGAGATTTATAAATCATATAATTGTTGTGATTTTTATGTCTTGTTTGTCCTGTGAACAAACCTAAAGAGAACTACAACTATCATTTACGAGAAGCTTCTGGATTATTCGGTGTGAGTTTCCTTCCTCCGATCTGCTAGCATAGTCATCATACACAGGGCAAATCTGGAGCGTTTCTCCAGGTTAGTTTGCGATTATTTTCGTTAATTTGATTAGATATATTTGTAGTTTAGATTAGTAATTTAGTTTAGTTATTTTTCTGTTTTATTTCTGTTCATAAAATTATAAAAGCAATAAAAATATCTTTTACTGTCTTAGGGCAGAATGCAAATGAGTTTTTCAGGTTTTAATTAAATTTGTAAATTGTCAATATTGTACATTTTGTGAATAAGTTATATTGCAATTAGTATTTAGACAGTTAATTAGAGTTAGTATAGTAGTAATTAGTAGATTATATATATAGAATAGTTAGATTAGTTTAGTTTGTTTTAATAATTAGTTTTAGTTTAGTAGTTAGTTTTAATTAGATTAGTTTATTAGTTAGTTTTATTTATTTTGTTTGTTTTATTTTGTTTTTAGTTAGTTTAGTTAGTTTAGAATAGTTTTTCTTTTTTGTTTTCTTAGGACCTTAGATCGGCTAACGGAGCCGCTAAACCTGTCAAGGTGGTTCATTCCAAACGGCTTGGGTTATTAGACAACCCCGGACCGGTTCCACTCTCTCAGTTGACGGACGGTCAATTTCGCCTGTCAACAGGAGGCCTGAATCAAACTGAAGGATATGTTAGATTTATATGTGAAGACTACTGATAAATAAATATACTTGGCTAAGAGGTCTCTACCCCTTCATAGAAAGATTAAGAATGTGCATAAACAAAAGAGATCTTGCTAAGCTGATATCAGGAGATTGAAAGAAGAATTGCAACCTTTCAAAGAGTAGGTAGAAAAAAGGAATTTGGATATATTGTCTAGGGTAGATAGCAGAAATAGTACCGGGAAACGATGAATACATGATAATAGTTTTACATCAGCATCATGTTTTCCATGGTTCATGTTTTTCATATACTTATAACCCGAGTAACGTTTTTTGTCTTGAGTTGAGGTTACCATATTCATATGATTTCTCCAAAGGTTACTTCATGTTTCAGAAGTTTGTATCAGGATCTCGAAGGGTTTTCCCAACTTCTTGTGCAAGTTTTAAAATGTTGGAATCATTTTGGAGGTAAAAAGGCACCAACAAGAAAGTTCACGGTGCGTGAACTCAAAGGCGTTGTGAACTGGTTATTTTAGGACAGTCTATAATGCAAGTGCTCCGAACAGGGTGTTACAAATATTTTGAGCTGATAAGGACTACCAGTTGTCAAGCTGAGCTCGGATAAGATTTTTAAAGATTAGTTGCACATCAAAGGCTACCTGCCTCAAGGATCTTCTTGCAACAAAACCACATTTATCAAGTTGTTAGTAGTTGTTTTTAATGATGCCAACATTTTCCTGGAAAATAACATTTTGGTTACACTTTTGCTGCACACCTAGTGCCACACCTTTCTTAGGCATAGAATCCTATGAACGAGCTAGGTGACAAATTGTAAATATTTTTTTGGATATTTTGTTATTTAAGATGCATTGTAACTCTATGAGGGATTCGAAGGGTTAGACAATGAGACTCTCATCTTTAGTTTCAAACTGTAACAAAGTTTCATGATGTATGTATCAGACACAAGAATCTTTAATAGTGAAAGATCTATTTACTTTCCTACTGTCACATATGTTTCTATATCACTTTGATGTTAGTTGTTGTTGAAGGATTCATCATTATGCTTGTTCATTACTACAGTGAATGATTTATTGTTGGTAATTCATGCAAATATGATCAATTTTTTCTCTCTTGTTGATTAAGAGGTTCTTATTCAAATGATATTTCTTCTATATGTGTTTTAGAATTACTTGATGTAACATGATGCATGTATTTCATTTTCCTTGATAAGTCTTCTATCTTCCAATTGATATCTCTA
The DNA here is from genome assembly GCA_010110895.2 of Picea sitchensis. NCBI lineage: Eukaryota > Viridiplantae > Streptophyta > Pinopsida > Pinales > Pinaceae > Picea > Picea sitchensis. The sequence continues at coordinate 15,430 of SNQJ01S0163044.1, read as the reverse complement.
AACATTGATTTGAATCTATTCAAATCCTTGCTTGATGGTGTGTACTTCATGGAGGTTTTGTGTTGATATCATAAATTGAGTATCACGGCCATTTTCTACACATTGAAAACAATTATTATTCACATTCTTATGGGTATTAGGATTACATCTAAAATAGTCTAGGAGTGACTTCTAGTGCTAATAGTTGGAATTCTTAGTCTTTTCTTCTTCTTTGACATGAGGGTAGTGAAAGGGTTTTACCCTTGAATCAAGAAAATTTTCTTCAATATCAGCACTGTACACCTTGGCTTGTGCCAATGATGTGGTATTTTTGCCTTTGAGAATGAATCAGAGCTTCCCTTCAAAAAAGTTCATGTAAAGGAGATGAACTGATGATGTTGTAGGACATAAATATGTTGGAATTTGATTATACAACCTGTCAAATTTGGTATTGAATTCATTTACTATTTCATTCTCCTTTTTCTTTATTTGATTAAATCGATCCCCAAGTGTCCCACAATCTTCCTTTGTTGAGCATTTATTCTTAAATAAGTTGGAAAAAGATTCATAGGATGTGAGATGATTGTCAGGGAACCCTCTGAACCAATCAATATATTCTTCAATCAATGATGAGGAAAATAACTTCATGGCCACATATTCATGCTCAATACTTGCATTTTCCATGGTCCGACCCATGACATAAAGATGGTCTTCAAAATTTACTACATTGTTTCCTGGGAACTTTTGCAACCACTTGTTGACTTCTTTTGGCATTGTGTTAGGCTATCCTTGGAAGTCGGACATGTTGAGAGGTTTGTAGAGGCCATTTTCCCAAGGGTGAGCCATTGGATCAAGAGTAAGGGTACTACATAAAAGTGTTTTAACAATGAGAGACTTGAGAAGAGGCCTTCTTTGGTAAATCTTAGAAGGCTTGAACATCCTAGGGGGATAAGGTTTGGGAAAGGAAGGGTTCTGAGAAGGTGGATTCGTAAGATGAGCTTAAATATGAGATCATAAAGGAAGGTGGAAAGGGAAAATCCAATGTGTGGATTCTTCGAGGAAGCTAAGGGAAAGGCTTTGAGATAGCTTTCCAAAGTGTCATTAGGGTTCCGAAGAGGATTCAAAATCCTCCCCGGCAGTGGCACCAAAATGTTATCACACAAGTTGTAGGTTGGGAAAATCCTGACCCAACCACTAAATGGAGAAAACTAAGAGGTCACTACCCATTATCACCTTGAGGTGAGGTAGTCACCTCAAGGGGCGAATCCTGGTGACTATAGGGGGAATGAGATGGAAAATGATGAAGATGGAGATGAAGTCCCTAAAGGTAAATTCCAAGTTTTATGAAGGTCTTGGAATGCAGTTTTGGGAAGTTCCAAGGGTTTCAATGTATGTTGAGTAACCTACAAATGGTCAAATACATGCCCGAGACACAAGAAAAACAAGTATATATTGCAATATAATAAATTGGACAAGCAAGTTAAGTTTGTTGTCCCTAATAGAAGCTATTAGTAAATATATATATCATAAATAAAATGGCACCATAAGCTGCAAGATAAATTCTATGAATCAAGTGAAATATAAAAGAGAAAGGCTAGCTAAACACTAGAAAAACTCAGGATAAAAGACCAAGATAGTAGCATGAAAAGACAAGGTTGTTGTAAACACTTTTATGAAGAAACTTATATCAGCCTTATGTCTGTAACAATCAATTTATTACATTAAGAAAATAATCCACTAAAACTCCTCCAAACTTTTCCAAAGGTGCGCTAGAGAAAGTAGGACAATTGTGCAAACTTTGGGCAATTTCTAATGGTTTATTAGAGAGTTATTCAAGCAATTGAGTTAGGATTTCTGGATCCCTAATGGCTGAATATGTAAATTTGTAACAGTATCAATAAATACCCCTTTTATGGGGACACCCTAGTGTCTTTGAGGTGCTCAAGACACAAGGAAGACAATCCAAGTTGCAAAAATTAAAAATGACAAGAAATTATGCTTTCCAATGTAATATTTTGTTTCTCCAATGCAAGATTAGTACCTTTAGTTATGGGTTAATGGGGTCAGAAAGAAAGATCTAGGATTACTAAACCCTTGGGGGTGTAACTCCTATTAATTTCCAAGGTAAGTAGCCTAGCTAGGGTTTGAATATGAGGGGTGTAAATCCTCTTACTTCCTCAACAAAAACCTTGCAAAATAACTTGATAAAATGGTGGAAACTAGGATAAGGGTGTATATCCTTTTACTCCCTATCTAGCTTTGGCCAAAACATACCATTCAAGAAAAATATTTTAGCATGCCAAAGTAAACCTCCACAACATCAAAAAATGAACTCCAAGAGTTAGAACACCATCGTCATCATCAACCATAACCATAAAATCAGTATTCCATAGAACAAAAGGAAAAATACTCCCATTGTAGCGAAAATTTCAGACCAAGTACTTCTCACAAGAGGGAGAGTTATGATTGAAATGAGATCTTATGATCTCTATTTGTACAAATTGTCACTAACTTAGTTTGTCCACATAATTAAGGGTAAACCACAAGACTAGGGGTAAACAACCTTAATATTTCCCCTTTTACAAAGTAATATTAAACAATTCACTTTAATTTCACTTTTGCACAAAGAAAAACCCTTGTTATAAGGACGTTATCTCTTTAGGCGATGTTTTGGCAGTAACATAAGGTAGTTGGTGATGGAGGAGTGCAGAAAGGCTTCCCAAAGAAAAATGTCAAGCATCCAAATGACTTCCTTCATGGTCAAAGCCTAAATCCACTCAAAGTATCCTTATGCTAATGCATGTCACCTCACCACCAAACCCTAACCCCCCTTCGTGACATCATGCCTCTAAAGGTGACGTTTTTCCTCTCCTAGGAAAAACATTTGGCATGTGGGGAATAGTTTATGTCATCCAATTCATCTTCTAGGCCTTCAATGTTTGATCTCTATCATCTGTAATGCGGGCCCTTGACATCCACATGTGGGATTCAAGCCCCATGGAATCGAAAGCTAGTCTTGTTCTTCCAAAATTGTCCACCAACTAGGTCCTGAAAAGACAAATAAGAATGCCATCCAAGGATCTCAAGTCATAATATCATTATAAGTGAATCCAATCAATAAATGAGCCACCTAATCATGTGCATCAAAGAATACTATGTCAAACAATTAAGTGCTCAAAGACATTATGTGACTTGTCAATATAGAATATGGGAGGGTTGACGAGGTGTCCTATTTGGTAGATATTTCCCTAGGTCAAGGATAGTTTCCAAGAGATACCTCTCTAAGACATGTAAAGTTTGTGAAGTGGTTAGGGTCAAGACTCAATGGGAATAAGGCTCATGACATAAAACAGGTCATAGTGTCTCATTCATGGGTGCCTTTGTAGAGGGTGTGTGGTACATTCTTTTGCAATGCACTTTTTCCAGGCCCATTATTTTTCCATTCATTGTTTATCTCATATTTTAAGGACAAGTTGAAGGCCACTTCCATGGCATTGTGTCCAGATAATGACAATTTCACCCAGAGATACCTAGTGGAAATGAGAAGGTTGGCTCGTGATGAGACCCCCTTTATCTCATCCATGCAACTGAGATCCATTACCCTGGCTTGGTTACCAGATGATGGTAATGCCATACCACTAGATATCCATGGACATGATAGGTCATCTCATGATGAGACATCCTATCCTCCAACTAACCTTTTAAGCATTCTTAATCATATTTCTTATGGGTCCCCCTTTCCTCAAAGATAGGTGTTTCATTTCTTTTTTGGGTGATCCCTAGGTAAAGCATGTAGAATGTTCATACATAGGATTTTGGCTTTTACCCAACATCAATCCCACTGGGCCTTCAACCCCTTCTTCCAATAGAATGAGGGAAAACCCCTTCTTGGGTCAATACACCCTAAAATCTCAAGAGATAAAGAAATTGGGGGGCATAGTGATGGAAAGTGGTAAGTATGGTTGGGAATGATACAATGGATTTTAAAGGGATTTCCTAGTATCAAATCCATCCCCAAGGAAGACCACTTAATAGGGCACAATGTCAACCACCAAGGTGAAGCAGGGAAAAAGGCATAATTTCCAAACATATATCATGACATCTGAATCAGTCTAAGATACAACATACTTAAATGCCTAAAATATTGAAATGATACTTACCATAATACTAACTTGTACCTCATGGAGCAAGGCCCACTGCCTCCTAGAAGCCAATTGGTGTGGTGGATTCCATCCAAAAATATATGACCTTTTTGGTGGTGAGAAGGGTCTCCATCTGTTCAAAAGGATACTACTAGTCATGTGGTCTCTGAACGCTCCATATATACTACATGAGGGCCTCGAGACATAATCTGCTTAGTTATCCACAAAATAGGGATAACAGGCCACAAAGCTCAAGATTGTTGGAATTCAAGGAGACAATCAATGAGGAGTGATTCATATAGCATGGTAAGAAGAGAACATGTAACTTGGAAGAAATACAATGATGAAAGGATGGAAGCTCAGAAAATTAGTGCTGAGAAACTAGGACACTTTCAAAAGTGGATGAAGAAGATTGAACAACTAGACATGAGTGAAGGAACAAAGAATGAGGATAACCTTACATATTTTGAGGAATACATGGGTTCCTATGGAAGCAGTCACATACATACACAAGGTTTGATTCCAAATGAATATAACAAGAGAGGTTTGCTTCCAAATGTCTAGTGTTGTTTATCTCTGAGTTCATTGAGTAAATGTTATTATTTCTATTTTCTTTGTTTTATATTCCTAAGTGTGCATTTCATGATTAGATGTGTGAAACTTTTATGTTACATAAGTTTCAATGTTTTCCCTTTTGAAACTCTGCTGCAAGGAGTGCACATTGCCACGCAAGGGGTGTGAAGGTAGAGTCATGTCCAACTCAGTAACTCAAGGGAGACAATGTGAAGCTTTGGAAGAGCAAGCGCAAGGAGTGCACAAGAGGGTTTTCCATAAATATTCAAGTTTGGAATATTTTGAGAGCTCAAAGAAGCGCAAGGAGTGCGCCATAGGTTCAAATCACCTCAAGATATCAAGGTTAGGATAAATAGCGAGAAAATTTTCCTTGCAGGGATAAATTTTTCTCACTCGAAGGTCGAGTGGACGAGATCCAATATGGAAGAGACAGGGTCTCTTGCAACCTTCATATCTGGAGAGGTTGTGTGGGATTTAAAGCCTTGAAGTCCTTCGAACTTCACGAGTTCAATGATTTTCTAGCTTATGAGCAAAGGAAAGAAGTTTCCCTAAGTCCCCAGAGCTAGAGTGAATCCTAGCTATTGATAGACGAAGGACATGTAGTTCCATATCTTGTAGTTAAGAGACTTAGCGCTTTGAAATAATTGAGGCACAAATTTTTTGGGGTCAAGAACATCCGAAGGCCTGAAGTTTGTAGTTAATATCGACCATCGATCAAAGAGGGACATGTGAAAGGAAGATTTAATCTCCACTAGTTTGATTTTTGAAGGTTGTAAAGGGTTGAGAACTCCCGAAGTCCCGAAGCCCAGAACAAATACGAGTCGTTCATCCACCAGGACATGTGAATTGTGGGTTTTTCCACCTCGTCACTTCGGAGTTTGGCACTCTAGAGGATTTTGTGTGTTAGCTTCTTGTAACTCTCGAAGTCCGAAGTACCGTAGAATATTGTAGTCGTTGGTTGGTGGAGAAGTGTGAACCATCTGATCTATTGGTTCAAAGTTTGACACTCTACAGATATAGTGTGTTTGAGCGGGTAAAATATCTGAAGCCTGAAATCCCAAAATTCTTTCTAACCGTAGATCACAACGGATATTGGTAACCATTGATCCTCACCTTAGTTAAGTTGTTCATGGATTTGGCCTTAGGAATATTTTTTTTGTGTTGATTATGGAACTCTCAAAGCCTAGAGCTCCAAAGTCCCAAATTATTTGGAAAATGGAATATTGGCCCACAGTTTTGGCCTAGAGTCACATGGAGGACTCTACTGACGTAGTTGGACCCTCACATACTTTGTTTTTTTCATGGGTAAAAGGTAAAGGACCTGTGAAGGAGTGTTTTGAGGGCTCAACAGGGTCCTAAGAGTTAATCCATCTCCTTGATATAAAAAAATTCTTAGAATGGGATGTTGCAAAGGCCCCTAGGAGTGGTTGGAGTTTGCATCAAGTGGTATCAGAGCCTGAATGAAGATCTATAAGGAAAAATAAAATTTTGAACCAGGCCACCAAGAAGACATAGAGATAGACCTGTAGCCAATTTATCCATGGAAGAGGAGATGAGACAACTCTATGCGAGGTTAGATTCCATGGAGACAACACAGAGAAGATCACCTAAAGATGGTGACATAAAAAAATATGAGAGTGAAGATGTTGAAGCAAAAGAATTTGTAGGAGAACAAGTAACAAAGGAGCAATTGTTGAGAGTTGTTGTCAATATGGGAACCAGAGAAAAAATGGAAGCCCTAATGTATGAAGGTAATTTGGATTTTGAAGAACTTATTGACTGGATAAGTTATTTAGATAAGTACTTTGACTATGAGGATATTGATGATGGAAAGAAGGTGAAGCATGATGTGACCAGATTGAAGGGACATGCATCCCTATGGTGGGATGAATTGCAAGCTGACAAAAGATGCAAGGGTAAGTCAAAGATTAAAAATTGGGATAGAATGGTAGCTAAATTGAAAGATAAATTCATACCCAAATATTATCAGATCAATATGTTGAGGAAATTATAAAATATGAGACAAAAAGGTTTGTCAGTGAAGGAGTACACTGAAGAGTTTTACAAGATTAACATAAGAGCAGGAAATAGGGAGAATGATAAGGAAAAAGTTTCCAGGTATATAAATGGCATGAGATATGAAATCCAAGATGAGATCACCATGGTGATGATGAGAACTGTGGAAGATTCTTATCAGGTATCACTGAAAGAAGACGAAAATTTGGCCAGAAAGCAGAGTCAACGAAACAAAGGAAAGTATCCTAGTAGAGGAAGAGGAGTTTTTAGAGAGAAGTTCCATAAGCCTAGAGTTGAAGCTGGAAATTGTCACAGTCAGAGAGAGAAAGGAGGAATTTCTAGAGGAGGAAACTATGGTGGAAGAAATTATTTTCCCATAGGAAAAGGAAGAGGCATAGGAGGAGAAGTAAAGTGTTATTCTAGTGGAAAGACACGGCACATGTCTTGGGAATGTTCTGAGAAGAAGACTGCAGGAGATAGAGAATCTCACATTTATGAAGGACAGTGGAAGAATGTAGAGGCAAAGATGAAGGCAGAAGTAGTGGAGGAAGGAAGGTCGCTCATGATGAGGAAAGTTCTCATAAATATAGAGAAAGAGGTAAGAGAACTAGTCCAGAGAAACAGTCTGTTCAGAACTACTTTCAAGATCAGAGATAGGGTATGAAAAGTGATCATAGACAGTAGGAGTATTGATAACTTGGTATACACATAGATGGTGGAAACACTGAAGCGAGAGATGACTTCACATCCGAACTCGTACAAGGTGTCATGGTTGTAGAAGGGACATTAAGTCATGGTAAGTCGACAATGTAAATTTGAATTTAAAATAGGTGTCTATAGAGATAAAGTCTTATGTGATGTTATACCCATGGATGTTTATCATGTTTTGTTTGGAATATTGTGGAAATATGAAAGGAATGTCATACATGATGGGAGGAAGAATATTTATACCCTTGAGAAGAATGGGTGTAAGCATATGTTGCTTCCAATAGAATACAAAGGAGTTAAGGAAGAAGCTAGTCCTAGCATACTTCTCATGAGTAGGAAGGAACTTTTGAAAGAAGTCAAGAAAGAATAGGAAATGCAATTTGTTGTTGTAGGTAAGCCAAGAGTCATTCTCACAAAAACTTCTATTAATGATTTGCATATGGAAGTTCAGGAATTATTGGATGAGTTTGTTGATATTGTGGTGAATGAGTAACCTCACTCTTTACTTCCCATCAAGAGTATCATTCACCATATTGACCTTATTCCAGGGGCAATTTTTCCAAACAAAGAAGCATACAATTTGACACCTCAAGAGAATGAAGAGGTCAAGAATCAAGTCTAGGAATTATTGGATAAGGGTTTGATCAGGGAAAGTTTGAGCCCATGCATAGTACCAACTATGTTGAGTCCAAAGAAATATGGAGGATAGAGAATGTGCATAGATTCAAGAGCCATAAACAAGATAACCATCAGGTATAGATTTTCTTTACCCAAAATGGATGATTTAATTTATTTCTTGAGTGGATAAAATTATGTTTCCAAGATAGACTTGAAGAGTGGATATCATCAGATAAGGATGAGAGAAGGAGATGAATGGAATACAACATTCAAAATGAATGAAGGATTGTATGAGTGGCTAGTTATGCCATTTGGCTTAACCAATGCCCCGAGTACATTTATGAGGTTGATGAATTAAGTACTCAAATATTTTATTGGTAAGTTTGTAATTGTGTATTTAGATGATATTCTAGTTTTCAGTAAGACTGAAGAGGAGCATATCAAACACTTGAATATGGTGTTGAGGAGGTTGCAGTAGGAAAAGTTGTTGGTGAATCTAAAAACATGTTCTTTCATGAAAAACAAACTTATATATGGGGTTTGTAATCTCTTAAAATGAGTTGAAAATGGATCCAGAGAAGGTGAGGGAAATCATAGAATGGCCTTCTCCAAGAAGTGTGTCTGAGGTAATAAGTTTTCATGGGTTGGCGAGTTTCTACAGCAAATTCATCAGAAATTTCAGCAATATTTGTGCACCCATACTGGACAGCATAAAGAAAAAGCATAAATCTTTTAATTAGGCTAAAGAGGCTGAGAAAGGATTAAGAGTGTTAAAAGAAAAGATAATAGAACAACCTATTTTATCTCTACCAGATTTTATGAAGACTTTTCAAGTTAAATGTGATGCTAGTGGAGTAGCCATTGGTGCAGTTTTAAGTCAACATAATAAGCATGTTGCATATTTCAGTGAGAAATTGATTGATGTCAAGAGGAAGTATTATACATATGATAATGAATTTTATGTTGTAGTTCAAGCCTTGAAAAAATGGAGACAATATCTTATCTCGAAGGAGTTCATCTTATATACTGATAATGAAGATTTACAGTTTATAAACAGATAGGAGGAGTTGAACCAAAGACATGCCAAATGGGTAGAATTCATGCATAATTTTACTTTTATCATTAATCAAAATAGTGGTAGCACTAATAAAGTTGCAAATTATTTGAGCAGGAAATGTTTGATCTTGCAGTAATTTCAAGTGGAGACCTTGGGATTTGAACACCTCAAGGAGATGTATCAAGAAGACACGGATTTCAAAGAATCTTATGAAGCATGCGAGAACGCTTTCCTAAGGGAAAAAAATTAGTGGATGGAATATCTAATCTAAGATGGACTGTTATTCAAGGGGAGCCAATTATGTATCCTGAAATGCTCGATGAGAGATAATATGTTGAAGGAAAAGTATAGTGGAGGATTGGTTAGACATTTTGACCATGATAAGACATATGCATAGCTAAGTTCTTCATACCATTGGCTAGGTATGAGATCTTATGTAAATAAATTTGTGAATAGATGTAGAATCTGCCAGTATGCCAAAGGAAAGCAACAAAACACTGGATTGTACCAACCATTTCCTATTCCAGACAGGCTGTGGGATGTTAGAAGAATGGATTTTGTTCTGGGATTTCTAGGAACGCAAAGAGGGAGTGATTCTATATTTGTAGTGGTTGATAGATTTTCGAAGATGGCACATTTCATACCATGTCAAAAAACCAATGATGCTACTCATATAACAAGTTTGTTTTTCAAGGATATTGTGAGATTACATGGGTTGCCCAAAAGTATAGTCTCATATAGAGATACAAAATTCATGGGACAATTTTGGAGAAATTTGTGGAAGAAGCTAGGGACAAATTTGTCTTTCAATGCATCATATCACCCTCATATAGACAGATAGAATGAGGTGGTGAACCAAAGTTTAGGGAATTTGTTGAGGAGTTTGGTTACTAAACATCATAGTCAGTGGGATAAAATTCTTCCCCAAGCAGAGTTTGCATATAATGACTCACTGAACATAAGTACTGGTAAAATCCCATTCTAGTTAGTGTATGGAATGCATCCAAGGGGGATTTTAGAGTTGAGAGATTTGGGACAATATGAGTTCTAAAGTGCAGGAGCAGAAGAATTTGTTGTAGAGATGTAGAAGTTGCATGATCAAATCAAGAGACAACTACAAGATAACAACCAGAAGTATAAGAGGAAGATATACCATAGAAGAAGAGAAGTCAATTTTGAAATTGGGGATCAAGTCTTAGCACATATAAGGAAGGAGATATTTCCAAAAGGGAATTACAAAAATCTAAATATGAAGAATATAATATCATGTAAAATCCTTAGAAATTTTGTTGCAAATGCTTATGAGATTGAGTTGCCAGAGAATGTTGGAATATCACAGATATTCAATGTAGCAGACTTGTACCCTTATAGGATGAATGATACAAAATGGATAGATGGTCATGATGATATTCAGTGGAAGAAACAGATTCCCATAGCAGAGAAGCTACAGATAGAGAATATTCTAAACCATAAGATTGCTAAGAAGACCGAGAGGAAAATTTATTTTGAATATCTTCTTAAATGGAAAGATCATCCGAAAGAGGATGTCGGTTGGATGGGTGAAACTGATGATTAGAAGCATGAAAATATAGTGTAGGAGCTCATGGACAGGAGCCCATGAATCTTTTGTCCAGAGGAGTATGATGCAGGAGCATCACCATCAACATTTAAAGAGGTCAAGTGGATGATAGCTCAACACCCAGCACGCACATTTAAAATTGTTTTGGATTCCAAGGAGAGTGCCTCATTTTGATATTTTGAAAACATTGTAATTAAATCCCTTTAATGTTTGGAGGCTTGAGCCATTGTATAAGATCGCAGGAGATTGTAATCATTTCAATTACCCGTAGTATTGTAGATATTTCGAGCATCAACTCTTATCTAGATTCTGAATGCTCCTTCATTGTAATAATCCTTAGTATATGATTGTTTTTAATTGTGATGTGATAGCACTAGGGTAGTCTGGAGGGAAAGCTCGAGAAGCCCCTCGTGTATAAATATATGTAAAATATGCCCAAATGAGGTTGTTGAAGGTCATTATATAAAGTTGTTGAGGTTATTATCATTATTGCTGAAGTTTATAGTTGTCGTTACTGAGAGTTGCGGAGAAGACGTTGAGAGTTGTAAGAGCTCATGTACATATTTTTCTGAATGAATATAACAAGAGAGGTTTGATTCCAAATGTCTGGTGTTGTTTATCTTTGATTTCATTGAGTAAATGTTATGCTTTATGTTTTCTGTGTTTTATATACCTAAGTGTGCATTTCATGATTAGATGTGTGAACCTTTGATGTTCCATAAGTTTCAAATGTTTCCCTTCTGAAACTCTGGTGCAAGGAGTGCATAGTTTCACGCAAGGCATGCGAAGGCAGATTCATGTCTGACTCAATAGCTCATGAGAGATGGCATGAATATTTGGAAGAGAAAGAAAAAGGAGTACACATGAGGGTTTTCAAAAAATATTCAAGTTAGGAATCTTTTGAAATCTCGTAGAAGCACAAGGAATGCACCAGAGGTTCGAATCACCTCAAGAGATCAAGATTAGGAGAAATAGCGGGAGAATTTTCCTTGGAGGGAGAAATTTATATCACTTGAAGGTCGAGTGGAGGAGATCCAATCGGGAAGAGACAAGGTCCTTTGTGACTATTAGATATGGAGAAGTAGCGTGAGGTTTAAACCCTTGAAGTCCTTCGGACTTTGTGAGTTCAGATATTTTCGAGCTTAGGTGCAAAGGAAACAAGTTCCCCGACGTCGCGGGAGTAGGAGTGAATCCTAACCATTGATAGACAGAGGAAATGTGGTGCCAGATCTTGTAGTTCAGAGACTTGGTGCTCTGGAATAATCGAGGCACAAATTGTTTGGGCTCAAGAACACCTGAAGGCCTAAAGGTCGGAGTCAATCTCGATCATCGATCGAACAGGGACATGTGGAAGGCATATTTAATCTCCTCTAGTTCATCTTTCATAGGTTGTAAAGGGTTGTTCTATGAGAAATACTAAAGTCCCCAAGCCTTGAACAGATCCAAGCCATCCATCCACAAGCATGCATTTACTATGGATTGTGCTGCCTCTTCACTCCAAGGATACAACGTTTTGGAGCGGGTTAAATATCTGAAGCCTAAAATCCTGAACTTCTTTCCAACAGTAGATCATGACATATATTGGTAACCATTGATCATCATCATAGTTCATCCATCTGCGAGTTCGACATTCACAAGATTTTTTGTGTTTTTATTTTGGAACTCATGAAGCTCCAAGCTCTGAAGTCCTGAATTCTTTGTAAAACTAAAGATTGGCCCATGGTTTTGGCCTGGAGTCATGTGGAGGACTCTCCTGGCATAATAGGAACCTCACAGACTTAGTTTTTTGTGCAGGTAAAAGGTAAATGACTTGTGAATGAGTGTTTTGAGGGCTCAGCAGGGGCCCGAGATTTGATCCAACTCCTTGATATAAAACAATCCTTAGACCAGGAGGTCACATAGGCCCCTGGGAGTGGTGGGGGTTTGCATCACCATCAATGCCAAAGGGGGATATTAGTGTACTATGTTTTCATTGATGTCAAAGGATTTATTTCAAATGGTTGATGTCAAGTATTGTCATAGTGATTTTCTTATATCATTCATGTATTGAATGTTGGATTATGTTTTCATTCATATAATTTATGTCAAAGGGTTGATGTCATAGTGGTGTTGTGTCATAGTGTTGTATCATTGATGTCATCTGATGTTTGATAGGAAGTACCGAATGTATGAACTCTAAATTGGTCCCCTTATGGTGAAGTCCCTCATGAGAAGACACTTTGTGAAGTCCATATGGTTAAGTGGTTAATTCATCCTAGATGTGTGGTTTGGTATCCCCAACAGTAATGAAGATCGGTGAATTTGGAGATGAGACTATTCTATATTGATATTACATGTCATTCCATTTTCGATGATATGTGGAACGTCACATATCTCTTCATGGTTATAGATTTATTTCCATGTCAAGTTGGATAATGCTCATGAGTTATCTGGAATCCCCTAGAAGGTCAAAGAAGTCAAATTATTCTAGAAGGACCTAGAAGAAGTTGACCAGTCAAAGTGGTTAGTCGTGGGTTAAGTGGTTGCAACAAGAAAACATTTAAAAATAAATTAGTTGCAAGTAGAAGTGGAGAGCTTACTATTTTTGGATAAAGTGGTTGTAAGTTGACAAAGTGGTTAGAAGTTGGTTAGCCATAAAAGAAGGAAGTCGGGTAAAGTTGGTTAGGAGATAAACCCTAGAGGAAGCTACTTGGAGGAGTATAAATAATAGAGATTGGGTGTCTTATGAAGAGGAATTTAAGAGTATATTCAAGATCTATTTTTGGTGAAAGGTTCATTGAAGGTACTCATGCATGCATTAGAAGTTCTGCAAGTATGAGGTAGCAAGAATGTTTGACAATGAAATTTTTGGAGGTTCAGAAAACCCTAGTTTTCTGAAGCTATACGTGGGCTGTAGAAGGCCAGGGCATGTACATATGCATGTTGGGATGGTACAGGTTGGTTGGGATGGTACAGGTTGGTTGCAGTAACATGTTGGATGCAGTGATAGCTTACTGGTGGATTTGAAAAAGGAAAGAAAGTTGTAGAAGTTGTGAAGTTTCAGAAACCCTAGTTTCTGAAGTTGCACGCAGGTTGACAGTGGAGGAGGAAGTGTGCATATGTGTGTTGTAGTATAGACAGGTTGTATATATATGCATGCATACATGTGCTGCAATATAGACATGTCATGTACTTGTTGAATTTTTTTTTTCTGTCTACAAGTCAGATCTTGTACTTGGGGGTTGGATTCCTCAAATCTCGGTTCGTGCTGAGATCTGCAAGTTGGGTCTTGTATTTAGAGTTGGTACTCTATTGGAGTTGTTTCTCTTTTCAGTCGATGCTCATAAAACCCTAATATTCTAGTCTCTTGTAACACATAATACAAAATTTTACATATATATCTTGTGGTCCTTATGGTGATGGTTTATTGTTGATGTATGTTGTTGATATATGTTTACATGAAAACAACTAGTTTTGAATGGAAGTAATTAATAATGTTTGAAGTGGTTGCTAACGAAAGCTTTCTAAGAAGTGTAAAAAGATCCTCACACTGATTCACCTCCTCCTATCAATGTGGTTGGTGTGTCCAATAGGTTTCCTTATGTGGATTCACCAAGTGAAATATTAATAGCCAGATGTCTGAGGATTGTTCACCATCAAGAATAAAAAATCACAATGTCCTATCCCAGGGAAAAATGACTTTAAATTTCATTCCCTGGTAACGATGCCATTTTAGATGTTGTCACTCGATATGTTCTAATTTTCTATTGGAATGATGCTGATGCACCCCAGTGGATAAAAATAGGGACGAATATTAAAGAAATATGTGCAGTAAATAAATATTAAGAAAAAATTATTGGGTCTCTCTCTCTCTCTGTCTCTCTCTCTCTTTCTCTCTCTCTCTCTCTCTCTCTTGGACCTCAAATAGTATTATCTTAGATGATAAAAACCCTTAACCTCAAGATGCATATTTCCATGAGTGTTTTAGAAAATTAATATTTTAGGGAGAGTGAATTGGTGAACTGGAAAAAAAAAAAAAAACATACAAGGAATTGTTGACAATGAATCTTGTAGTTTATGGAAAAAAAATAATGTGTTGAGCAATTAAGAATTCATAGGATCCAAAAAACGTATACAAATCTATGAAAACATGCTTCAACATAGTTATAGATCTTCATAAATTCAAATACATGGAGGTACCCTTTGCACATCATTTAAATTCATAAAGAAATAACAAAAAATGATCATTTGTTAAGAGGAATTCACGTCTATGACATGACTAGACATCATATAGTCACATTGAATATGGTGCACAATCTGTTGCTTGATATTTTAATAATCAAATCTGATACAAGAATCCAAAATGGGAGAGGTGTATTTACAAGAAGGCATACAAAAAAATAAGAAGAGTTATAGAATGAAACATAATGCAGGGGATGAATCTCATGAGTCTTGTTGCCTTCACCACATGTTTGTTCTTGAGGTCTATTGATCAAACAACTTTAAGTATAATACAATCTTTAATTCCCCATTGTGCCAACCCTTCAAAATGAGTGCCTCCTTCGTTTTATCTTTACACTATCATAAAAAATTCTTCCATAAACCACTTATCGCTTCTTGAACTTGTTTATGTTGGATTACCGAGAGGGGGTGTGAATGAGTAAGAACATAATTATAATCCTTTTTCTTCAAATTTTATATCAATGTAGAATTATTATCCAATAATGAGCAGTAATAAATAAACAATCACACACATACACAGTACACCAGTGTTTTACG